>PVHY01025485.1:0-18373 GCA_004024945.1 Uropsilus gracilis
ATGCCTAATAAGAATGAGCTAAAATGGAATTTTATTACATACCCAAACATAACATTTATTACAAATAAGTTTGTGTCAGTAAGACAAAAAAACATTTATCAAATTATTGAATGATTACTGTTGATAATACTAACCTGAGAAATTTTTGTTTTTCTATTTCTACTCCTTTGTACTAGAGGGTAGTTAGAAAGTTATCTTTCATAACTACTAAATTATTTAACATTTTTATCAGGTTAAAACTTAATCATTGTTGAAAATGTTTTCATCAAAAAGGTTTATGAAAATTCTATCTTATGAAGAGTCAAGGAAATTTCTACCTATGACCTGAACTCAACTTTGTAAAGGTAAAATATTTCTTGAAATCAAAGATACTTCAGATTAGAGACCATATAGCTTTTCTTTTCTTAATCTAGTTTTTAGGCAATGATTCCTAATATATTTAGTGGTATCATCCATATGAATAACATGCACATATCTTTTTTGACTATAGTACTATCTTATGAATAATTTGAGCAAGCTTTAACCATCTCTTAAACTATTTTAAAGTTCATCTTTAAAACATTTGAATTAGTATGTAATCAATTAAGGTAAATTTTATCAAAGGAATATTATCTACATAGTATGTTTTGACTTGAATGTGTTAAAAAGTAATTTCAATACAGTAAATAAAATTTTTATGCTCTTAGTACAAACTGGGAAACTCTTCCTAATTTATTAAAGATGATACAGTCAAGATATAATGAGTCAATGAGAATTTCCTGTAAATGCAGCAGAACATTCTGGATTTCCTTGTACAAAAACACACAATTCCTTTAAAATTTATTTTTGTTCCTCTTTTCAGTAGGATCAACAGAGAAATTGTCCTCTCCTAAAATCAGTAAATCCACCCTCTTAAATAGTCTTTTAGAATCAATTATTTTATATAACATTCCAGGGTTTTGCTTTTAAATTAATAAGTATACAAACATTCATAATTAAAAGAGAAGTAAAACATTGACTTATTAGATAATCAAGATATTCCCATGCCAAGATTAAAAAATTTGAAATCCCTAAGTGGTGAGCATAAACCTTTCTTATACAACAAAGTCATTAACATTTCAAAACTGGCAAGGTTGGCATTTAATGTATTAAATTACTTCATATAATACTGTTGTCTACACATTAATGCCAATGGTCCATGTTCCAACTTGACCTGCCAGTTTCTGGAAGTGGTGAATGTTACTTCAAGAGTATTCTTGTTTCTTAGAATAGGAGTTGGAGAGAAAAATCCTCTGTGTACAGTACTAATAGTTAGCATGCTGATGATTAGTGTACCTTTAAGAGCTCATAAATAGAAGTTCAAGTCATGAATACTGCTAACACTTCACTAACACATACGTGCCTCAAAACACAGTGAGCCATAATAAAGGAGCTAAAAGTTGTGTTTTTAAAATTTATATATTGTTCATTTCCCATTGGTTTTTATAACAAACAACTACTGAAAGGAAATAAGCTGCCAAAGAAAAGTTACAGTAAAGTACTATTGAAGCTGGAACTAAAATCAGGAAATAAGAAAATTTTTATTATGCTCCTAGAAATTCTGTCCCCACCAGTTAGAGCAATGGCCTTGAAGTGGGAGTTTTGTTTTGCCCCATAAGTCATAGCATGGGTGAGTATTAGGTTTTTTAACTTGCTGCTGCTGAAAGGCTTTTGAAGTTAGTCAACAGGAACAAAAATTGGCAATACCGTTAAACTGATATTACATATCTTAGAAAGTCCTTTAATGATTTCTGAGTAACCAATGTCCTCAAATTTCTTCATCTATCAGAATGTTAGTTTCTGTTTTATGAACTTTATTTTAATTTGAAGATATTCCATTGAATATTGAGCTTGGATGATAGACCAGCAGAGTTTTCCCATTTGGTGCCATTTTCATTTTAGAAAATGTGGTTGAACTTGTCCACAGTTCAATCCAGGTGTTAGTTTGGAAGATGGTATGCACCAGTAGGAAGCATTGGTCTTTTTAGCGAATTTCCATTTGCATATTTTGCAGGAACACATGTAAAGAAAGGGGAAGGAGGCATGATGGTCTATGGTGGTAGAGTATGGGTGAGTTAGTTAGTAGTAGATGCACTATGGAAATGATAATTTATGGGGATACCCTGATGTTACCTTAGTTAAAAATAAACAAATTAATTTTAAGAAGAGATGGGAATGCATAAAACCTACTTCTAGGAGAGAATTTCTGTTTCGATGTATTGAACTCTGTCGTTATATCATTTGTGTTTTCCCCAACAGGGATGCCCACTGACCTAATGCTAGCATAGTATAATGTACTTTGCTAAGATAATCCAACCACAGATGAATGGTCTTTAATTCCAGTCTTCCCTACCCTGCTGATAGTGTAACCTTGTCAGAAAACTACTGTCACTGAGAGTTCTGTTCCATTATCACTATTAGTTTGAGGTGACATGTGCTGACTTTGCAACATTTGTTGAGAGGTGGTTTATAAATTATTGTTTTTGAAATTAAACTCAAAATTAAGAATTATTTGTAACTATCCAATCACAATTGTTAAATATACTTTTAAAATATGTATTCACCTTTTGTGGCTGGTAGGGGGAGTGGGATGTGAAAAACGGAAACCAAGACCCAATGGAGTATTTTATTACCAAGCTGGGTTCAGTCCCCAAGAACACAGTGGAGTCACTCAGTTTCTTAGAAGAGATAGAATGGTCAACCAAGAACAACTCATGAGAAGAATAGTAGCAACATTTTACCTATTGGTTTATTGCCCTCTCTTGTCACTTACTGGTCAATGTTTACCCCATGAGCTATAATCTTCCTTATATCTTTGAGTTATATGGTACAAAGCCATATATGGGCAGCCAGCTGAGAATGTCAGAGTTCTGTGCATCCAGACCCTGAGTGGAATTATTCTGACTCCTATCTTTATGAGCATGATGACATTCACCTAGTTGTTGGCTTTTGTCTCTAAAGGAGGGAATTTCACAAAATATTTAGAGCCATATGAGTCAGATGCCCTTGTGGTCATTATAACAGAAAGGTGGGTAAGGGACTAATTCCCACAGGGAGAGGTATAGGTACACTCAGTAGATCTGAAGTGGCACATAACTTTGACCTCATGCCTCTCTATGTTTCCCTATAAAAGAAAGCATGGTTCTTTCCCAAAGATAGTAGACTCTAACTGAGGATACATTTTAAGATAACTTTATAACTTTTATAAGCAATAGAATCTCATGATTATTTGACAGCAAGAGTCAACTGTGCTTTGTTTAACATATTATTTATCTATTGCTTAACTACATACAGAAACTTGCAATATGATTTCAACAGTTTACTTTCAGGGCTTTTGACCCTCAGATCACTTTTCATATATCTGGTGAGTCTAGGATGAACATGTCTGTTTGTGTGCTGAGGAGATGGCTAAATGAAGCAGGGGATGGATGCAAATATCTTTTCCTACTGCTCTATTTTTAAGAAATGTAGCAGATACTGAAATCTAAAGCAACAGGTAATATTCTGCATGAAATATGTTTCACCAGCTGGTGCCACTAATCAATTCTCTCTTACAACTTTTCTATTTCAAAGGCTTTCTTGGAATGACTGGGCAGATAGCTGAATATGCCGTGCCCATGCTAACTTTTTCAGCTCTCCTTCCAATTAGATACTGATCCCTACTTTGTCCACTAAAATGCACTTGTCCTTAACCTCCAATTGATGTAAGTAGCTCACAGATTGAAATGTGAGTCTGTTTAGCGTGTCTGCCTGATATATCTAGCTTTCCACATAAATCAATCCTTTGTGCAATTAGGAGCTTAATGCCCCTCCCCTATTTTTTAAATAATGGCAAAGAAACTGCTTCAGAAACAGTGCAAGCAACGAAAATAGCTTTGAAATTATTTGTTTCTTCATTTGTCTCAAGTTGATAAACTCTTCAAGGGAAGGAATCATTTTGCTTCATTGTTTCCTCAGCATGTAGGCCAGAATCTGCCATGTTGGAAGTACTCAATGAATGTGTGTTGAATAAATGAATGGCACAGAAGCTGGTGATGACTGACTGTAAAAAGCACTAACTAAGAATAATGGAAAGAAAACTCATACTTTTTGTTATATTAAATGGAATATTACATAAAATATAGCTATGTGAATAAACATAATAAAAATTACATACATAATCACAAATATATGCAATCACACATGGAGATATGTAAGGAAGAACATTTTTTTAAAATGTAGTTTATTAAACAGTAGGTATCCATGACCACTTAAATTATTTTGCTGTATTTCTATTTATTTAAAAAAACCATGCATTATAGTTTACAATTTGGAAAGTGATTTTATATAAAATTTGCCCAAAATTCAGTAAAGTGAGGTAGAAAAAGACAAATTTATTTTTCAAGTAATCTAAATAAAATATCAGTAACTGCTATTACTAGAATAGTGATAGTACCCTAAATAACTGTAATAATATATATCAATTAAATAATGTATTGGATTTCAGGGTGAAGCAAAGTAAATTCTCCATCTAGAATATGATTCTGCTATAGGATTTCCTAACATTTTAAGAACCATGCAATTAGATTGAGGTGAGGGTGTTGGAATATACCCATCCAAGAATTATAGAATGAGAACCTGGGCCAAGTTGTTACCACTCACTGCTCATATTACATGTCCAGACAGAAGTTATTCAGTTTCTCCTAACAGAGTCCTGCTGGTACATGGATAGAAAGCTATTCTGCATACTTGTTTAAATTATTGCTCTGTGTAAATACTCAAAAAGTTCTCCCTTTTTTTCAAATCTTGTGCAACACAGTCATGCAAAATTATTAGAAAGGTTGGCAAGCAGAATGATTTTAGATAAGTGAATCTCAACAGGGGGTAATTCTAATCCCCAGAGGATAACTTGCAAAGTCTAAGACATATTTCATTGCTACATCTGGGGAAGATAGGTACTATAAGTATCTAATAAGTAGCAGCTCAACTTCATACAGTATAGTACAGCCCTTAGTAATAGAATCTTGGATGCCAGCATCACTGATGTTGAGAAATACTTCTGAGTTTGATAGAATGAGTCTAAAACAATAATTACTATCTCGATACCATTATCAGGAAAGTGGGGCACTGAGAAACCACAATTGGTACGGTCAATTCCAGACACAGACAGGTATGAATATCACAAGATACCTCCATTTTCAGTATTAGTTTCAGAACCATATTTACTTCCTAGATCCAAATTGCTAATAAGACAAATGGGACACCCTTCATCCTAGCCTGCAACCACAATCTTATGATTGTGCATTGGAACTTGTCCACAGAAAACTCAAGGCTCCCCTCAGGAGCTGCAGAGGTGAACAGATATGAGGAAGGGGCATCTACATTTTGTTCCTGCTTCCACTTTATTTCTGAACCTGCTTTGGAATATTTAGAACAAGCAAAACCAAAGGATGCTGGGAAAGGAAGGTTTTACTTTCCCAGCATTAATTATCAAAAGATGGTAGGACAAATGTTACTAACTTACTCTCCTACTAGGATATTGCACTTGTATTTAAATTACATGAGTGCTTTTCACTGTCCTTTTATCAATCCTGGGCTTGTTGTTCTTAAATGCTTACTCTGATTGGTTTCTCAGTTAGTTGGCTTTAGTATTCATTATTTCTCCCCTAACAAGGGCACAGAGTCTATACTCACTGATTTATTTTTGTTTCATAATGTCTCACTTTAATCAATAGAAATAGAAATAATTTTACTGGATAATATTTCCGTGGATGGTAACTCTCAACATCAAACAATATAGATTTTATTTTCTGTCTTGGGACATTGGAAATTACTAGGTGAAGATCTGAGATCAGACAGATCGTCCTTTAATACCAGATTCTCTTTTTCTGCCTTGATACCTGAAGGACTGAATACACTTCTGAATCAGTGTGTACTTGATTTATAGATGCAGTTCTTTTTTTCATTTCAGGCAAATCCTTTTATGTTGTATCTTTGAATGCATTTTTTTTTCATTTTGCAGCAAAATCTGCCTCAGAGAGATCACTTATTCTTATGATGGCTATTTTAGACTTGTTCATCTGTTAGCATTCTTATTGTTTTCTGGTTTTATCACATCAGCATTCACTATGATTATGTCTTGTCTTCACTTTGTGTGAATATTTCAATTTTCAATGTTGATTCTCTAACTTAATACTACTTGGTATCTTAGTATATTTTTTGTAGTGACATTGTTTCAGTCATACTTGCTTCCCTTGTATCTACATCTTACTCTTGGTGTAATTAATATGGGGGAATGCTGCATCCAATGGCATCTGATCATAAAAATAAGTTGATATATTCCCCCACACACAATTTCTGCCAATCTGTACAATATACTGATCCTTTCTAGTTTTTCACTGAAAAGGTTGGAAAAGACCTACAGTTTCTTCTATTCTTATTGAGAATACTCTCATTTTAGTAACTACACAAAATTTAGACTAATGTATAATTATATTACTCTAAATTTTAAGTTGTTTTCCTTCCTCAATTCAGATGTACTTGAAGCAGAGAAGCTTCAGTACATGAAAAAGTGAACCATTCAACCATAGTTTCCTTACCATATGGGTCTCTGAGAAGGTCTGAGAAGTATCATCCAGACACATTATACCACATAGAGGAGAACCTGAAACACATCCTCCAGCAAGGGAGGGTCAGGTGGCTTCTGATGACAGCTCTGTTCACACTACCAATGCTTCTCCTATTCTAGGACTTCCTGCTATCCACTTCCTCTTGGGTTATTCGGGCTCTCCTGGAAATTTCCTGAATAACATCTCCTTCACATTGCCTCTGTGAAACCATAAACCATTTCCTTTGTTTTTTTTTCTCTTGAATTATATATATTTTTAAAATATTTCTAAATTTATTTTCTTTCCTCATTCATTTTTGTACAACAATCATTTGCTCCACTCAGGTGTAGCTCCAAAAGTTCTTCTACCACCATAATACCCATGAGCCATCACTATTAAATCCTTTGTGCTCTTCCCTTTCCTGCGGTATGCCTCAGATCCATCATATACCATTTTTTACTTTTTGTTCTACTACCACAGGACTAAACAAGAATGAGTAGTAATCTACTTCCATTAGGGTTCACCTTGAGTCATTTGTTGCTTGGGCTTAGGTAGAAGGTTTCACAGTCATCTCCTCTCTCATGTGTGATGGTGTTGAGAACAAGGCATTGCACCATACCCATATCTTCGTTCATATATCCCTGCAACCTTTACTACCTATGGAAGTCAAAGCAGGGTATTCTCACAACTTGGTAGAATCAGGTTTATGTTTGCCTTGAAATAATAGCTGGAAAGTCATTTGTATTAGTTGGAATGAGTGATAGTACAGAGAGGTCAAAAAGGTAAGTGTTGCTTATGTTTCTCAGGAGAAGAAGATGCACTAAGCTACACAGAGCCATAGGAGGAGTATCAGAATAGTCAGAAGGCAGAAGACATAAATGAGGAGAATATTATTGGGATTTCCTTAGAAAAGGCAAGACAGGACTGAGAACACATTTTAGAACAGGTTAGTTTAAGTAATCTGGATGGGCTTTGTGATAAAAGGGCTATCCTTTGCTGTTTGGACCTGGCCCTGGGATGACTGAAGCCAGGAAAATAATGCATGAGAGAGAAAAGAACTGAATAATTTGTATTTGAGAATTGTGTTCTCAAATAAAACTTGAATAACCTTGGGTGGGACATTCCTTAGAGGTTTCAGATGCCAGATCATCAAAAATAGAGACAAAATGAAAAGATATAGTTAATAGGTTTTGTATGAATGGATCCCAAACAGACAAATATAGCATCTAAGAAAACACGGTTGTCACAAACATCTCTTGGTATATCTTCAAGTGGTGATCTCTTCACTTATAACATGAGAATACTTGCATGCATTGTATTTTTTAGTATAATTTTGTCCATGAAATAATTGGAACATTTATTTAAAAAATGTGTTATCATAGTAGTTTTCCACTGATGACATATTATCACAAATACAGTGGTTTAACAACTCAAATGCTTTATTCCATCACTGTTTAATATTAATCCACCATGGGTCACAGTGGGTTGAAATCAAGATTTTGTTGATAAGACTGATGACTTCTAGAGGTTGATGGGGATTCCCAATATGGAGATCATCTTCATCTTATTGAATGTAATATTAACCAGGGCACCATGCCTTCCTCTGGTCAATGAATAACACTTCCACAGCACCAAATTTTTTTCTTCTTTTTTATTATTTTTGATTGCCTGTATATATACATTTATATATAAACATCTATCCTGATATTCTCCCATCACCATTATCACCTTGCACCTTCTGTATTTCTTCTGCCCTCCCCCTTTCCCAATTTTACTTTCCTCCCCATCCTTTTATCTATACTTCAGCTCTGTTGACAGTTTTAAATTTTTCTTAACTGTTTCTTTGTTTGTTTGCTTGTTTTCCCTAAATCCCTCATATAAGTGAACCCATCCCATATTTCTTTCTTTTTTTTTCTGGTTCATTTCCACTAAGATGATTCCTTCTAGCTCCATCCATGTTGCAGCAAATGACATAAGTTTGTCTTCTTTGATTGCTGTATAATATTCCATTGACAAGCACCAAATTTTAAAGGGTTTAATTAAAAATTTGAATGTACTGATTTTGTGTTTTCATCATATATAATATTGACTTGAAATGACAGCCTATTTTTATATGCTTCCTAGATCCTTGGTATTTATTTCTGCTCTTTATCTGGAGCCAGAATATTCACTCCTTCTCTTGATTCTATGAGATGTACCTTGTACCTTGATTTCATGAAATATACCTTAGGAAGTTTCATTTTACCCTAAGTTAGCAAGTCCATTTTTGTCACTTTATACTAAATAAATCTGATATCTAGTGCTATGTCAAACAGAGGCAAAAGAAGAGATCCTTTGAATAGTAATTATGCTGTTGAAAGCACAATCAAATGGTGTTTCTGTGTTTCTATGACGTATCGGAAACTAAGAATCCCAGATCAATAATATCTTAGTAAAGTATAACACTTCATTTGGCCTCATTTAGGGAAGAATTCATTTTGTTTGAGAAAAGTCAATGACACGGGAAAAACTAATAAAAATTCAGTGTATTCTTATAGTGATTTAGTTTTCTGCTGAATTTGAATTTTTTATGCCAATACCCCATGGGTCACTGATTTAGACAAATTAAAGGCATAAATCATATGAAAGCTATAATGGCTAGAGTGGTTGATTTTCACTTTATATTTATAAAATCTTATTTGTTTTGCTCTATTTTATTATCTCTGCTTTATCTGCTTTTGTTGTTATGCTATAACACTTTCTTCCTTAGGATATGCATGTATCTAGGTTGTGCTTTTAGATGATATGTTGAACCAGCTTAGGCATGCTAGGTTCTATCTGTTCACCAAAACAGTAGCAACCTCTGTAAAAGAAAGCCATTTTTTTCTGTGATAATATGATAATATCAATCCAAGGATAAGGTCTTTGTGAAATAGGATGCTTTAAAGGTACTTAGCCAGTGTATTACAATGTGGAATTATTCTTTTAAGAGATTTGCTCCTTAATAATTAATTATAAATAATAGCTACTTTATATACTAGGTGTAGACAAAATTAACTTTAGCTTACATAGAAACCCTGTGATTTGTGAATTTATCTTTAGCCATTTATAGAAGGAAACTAAAACTTAAGGTCTGCAAGCAACATGCTTGAAATCACAGAAACAGAAGTAAGGTGTGAAAATAGATCTGGGGTGACTCAAAGTTCATGGCTTTCCAACTCTAACATTTGTTTTTTCCTCAACTTTCCATTTACCTCCTAAGTGATTTGCCTCCTAAGTGAATGCGTTTATATTGATTTTTTTTCACTTTTCAAAAAATGAAAACGCACATCTTTCTATGAGTTTTCAGAGAATTTGAAAATATCAGTTAGGGTTGACAGTCTTAAAACTAGTCATCTGACCAATTTCAGAAATGTTCTTTGAATATTTATTGTAGACATCCTAGAATAGTTATTAAATCTTAAGTGGAAGTCTTTTTCATTTGGGTAGCCATTTATAGAACAACTTTCATGAAGATGTACTTTCCAAGAATTTGTGAATCTGAACCATATTACTGACCTCTCAATATCTTCATTGATATATGTATAATGAAATATACAATTAAATAGAAACTCAGAACCCAGAATGTTTGAACTCAAATTCTGACATTGTCACTTACTGACTACATGACCTTGGAACACATAATTTACTCTATGACTTTGTTTCCTTATCTGTGAAAAGAGTATATTTTGTACTTGGTTTCACAGAGTTTTTGAGAATTAACTGGGCTAATCATGTAAAGAACTCATAAAAATTCTTAAATTATTATAATCGCTTAATAAAATAAGCTATTACTTTTAATTTTTATGAAAATGTCATTAGTTTGCAACATTATATAGGTTTCAGGTACACATCATTATTAACCAACCCCTATGTATATTACATTCAGTTCACCACCAAAAATACATTCTACAGTCTCAAATCTTTAAGAAAGCATTTGACCCAGACAAAAGCACCATCAAAAGATCACTTTTGCTTTAAAAGTTGCTGAGAGATCTCATCTGCTAAGAGAGTAGGTCTTAAAAGCAATCATAAGAAAAAATTAAAATTCTATATGGTGATAGAAGATGATAGACTTATTGTCATGATCAATTCACGATGTATATATATATATATATATATATATATATATATAACTCAAATAACTGTTCTATACCTGACACTAATTTAGTAATATGTCAAAAAGACCAAATAAATTTGATTCAACTGCCAAGAAAACATTTGATAAATGAAACAAATAGTTTACTGTTTATTTTTAAAAATAAATTTTTCTAAATAATTACTGTATTATCACTGATCTAGTGTCAATTATTTTGAGCTAAGACCACAGTTTGTTTAGGCTAATTTTTACTATTTTCGAAACAATTCCATATCTCACATTGGAGACTGCATTAGCTTGCATAACAAAGTTGTATTTCTGGCTAGTGCTTCATATCAGTGTCAGTACTTGAAACTAGACTGCATATCATCTCATTAATAAATGTTTCATCACTGAAAGAGCAGCATGCGAGTATTTGCTGGCCTCAGGATAGAGAGGAAAAGGAAATCACTCAATACTTTTTAACATTTCAAACTTAAAAGTAGCATATCACTTCCATTTGCATTGCATTTGCTAAATGCTGGACAAATTCTAGTCTAACTTTAAAGGATCATGGATGTATAATTGTCCCACAGAAAAGGAGAGAAAGCACTTTCACTAATAGCTCTAGTTGTATAACTACATGCTATTAAACATATTATATCTCACCCTCACAAAATTCCTGTAAGATGGCTGCTTTGTTCCTTCTATATACATGAAGAAGTTTACACATATAAAAGTTTGATTTACTCAAACACTGTTCTTAAGTTCATTTAAGGGATGAACTTTATACTGCATCTCACTGTGGGAGGTATGATGATGACCAGGAGAGTAATGATCCTCACCTACAGAGATCCTGAGATTAACAGAGGAGACTGGTAATTATTTAATCGCAATTATGACAAGGGATCTAAGAAGAGTTCCAGAATGCTGTGGGAATGAATGCAGAGAGAATGCAAGAAATATATCTCTGAAAAAATGATCTTTGAACTGAAATGTGACTGATTAATTGTGAATGAACATGAGGGTGGATTTTATGCAAAATAAGACTGAAAACAGACTGATTGCACAGCCCCACCATCGCACAATGGTGGAAGTATGTCAGAAGTCACAACTTGATTGAAGAAATATAAGCAAGAGTTCATGCAGTCTAATGGTTCATAGTACAGTCTCTGAACCCACATTGCCTGGGTTCAAAATTTGACTTTGTTGCTACTACCTATACAAAATTAGCCAGTTTGCTTAATCCTTTGGTGTATCAGTTACTGCAATTACAAAAATGGGAGTAGAAATGAAACTTACCTCAGAGTTTTATTACGTAGGTTTGTTTTTAAAGCATATAAAGCAGTGCTTTGTACACAATTAGTGTTCTGCAAAATCTAGCTTTTCTGATTATGGGAGCACACTGAACAGGAAACAGAGTGGCATATCTGTGGAGCAATCAGGTGTTGGGTGATCAATTAGGACAATGAGCCATAAGTGCAGTAAAACTCATGCCTTTACTTCCTTGCTGTGACTGTGAATAAGATGCAAGAGAGAAGTGTCAACTCCCCAGTGTTCCCCATAAAACTGTACTGGGTGAGGGATAGGATATGCAATGCTGACAGAAAAATTACCTTAAGGCTGAGAAGCCCTGAATATAAGACTCTGGATCCTGAAGAATCTATCGACCAAAGAAGGGGGAGGAAGAGATGAAGTAGAAAGGAACTGAGACAAAGTGAAAAAAAGAGCCTCTGCCTTGATACCTGGTCAGGGGGCTAATGAAGTATTTGATGTACGAATACAGGTGTGCATATGGTATCACTGATCCGGAGGACTTCTGCCCTTGATTGTAACTCCCTTCAGAAAACTACTCCACATTGCCTGTGCACCATGGCTGCTATGGAGAGGGTAGCAACCCCAGTGAAGCCTGCAGGACAAAGCCTGCTCATGATAGGATTGGAAAGATCATATATGGAATTTTGTCCTAGAAACAGATTCTTCAGTATTTATCAGTTATAAATTTGGGGGGATCCAAACTGTCCCCATGAAGTTTCACAGTTGATTATAATGACTAAACTGAGAATCACTTGCAGTTCTTCTGGAACAGTCTCTCTGCTTGACAGTCTCCTTCAATATGTGTGTTTATCTGCCCATCCATTTTAGTAACCTTTTGCCTCATCTCTTTAGTTTGTAAAACTGAGCTTCCATCGGGTGGAAGTAATTGCCAGCAGTCCATTATCTTGCTCAGTGCCACTCAAGATCAATGTCTAGGGTGGATCAGCCTTGCGCACCGAGGATTCGGACCCACTTGAAGTTAAATCCTGTAACTTGTTTCAATTAAGCAATTAAAAGCATGGTGTGACTGAAGTGAGATTAAATGGCAACTCAAGATGAGACTGGAAGACAGAAAAGGACGAGATCAAAGCATAAGTGAATTGACCAAGGTCATATTGCTAAATCAATAGATGGCAAAACTCCAAGCCATGTGTGCTTGACTCCAAAGCCTTGCTCAGTTCACTGAGCCAGTAAGAAAAATTGAGGTATTTGATGATGATAATTGTTTGAAAACTGCTTAGAGACTTCTGTAATGTTGTACTAAGAACAAAGAGAAAAGGTGCTAGTAAACATACGTAATTATCGAGAATAGAGGAAACTTTGGTCTAGGCTGGCAGAATCATATTTTGATTTTTTGATCTTGACAATGGAGAATAAAACTCAGAGTGCTATTCAGTTGGTAAGAACTGACAGGCTGGATGAATGATCTGAATCCAATGATCTATCAGTGCAGATGTGGCTAATACACTCTCCAGCATTTAGCTTTTTCCATGCAACATAATGAGGGAAAAAGTAAATCTGAGTCAATGGTACATATGCTCATAAACTTGCATTTGTTAAATATGAAGCAAAACTCTGACAGCTATAAAACAGGGTGAACAGTTGTGTGTTTGTATTAAAATATCATCGAGATAAGCAATAGCCAGATATCTCAGAAAAGGAACATCTGCGATATTATCATGATATTTCTGGCTGAGTCATCTCATGCTGGGGGAAAACACAGGAAAATGGAGATATCACTTGTAGTGTTCTTAATTGAGCTGAGAAAGGACTATTTTTCTTCTTCCCAGGGTAGGTCCTAGAGATGTAACCGGTATCATTTAAAAAATTCCTAGCTATCACAGTTAATTTCAAATCAGATTCCGTAATTAACTTAAAATAAAAACATCTCAGGTGCAGGGGTTGGGAGAAATCTGTCCTATAACTCCTTTAATAAAAGGTTGGTCTTCAAAGTCTTAAATTAATTAATCTGTCCTTAATTCTTTGTTGTGGGGAGAAATTTTGTGTTTGAACTTTAGAAGGGAGAATAATACGTTGTATGTTACACTATGCCCAAATTCTTGCCGCAAGAAAACTTAACAGATTAGTAAAAGTCCCAGTATAATGGGCACTAGTAAGTTGTTTAGTCATTTATTAATTCCTTGAATAGGAATGATTCCCTAAAATGAGACATTCTTTATACTAATCGTATAGCAGAGAATAGAATTAATGGAATCAAGATGTTATATTGTTTAAAGAATCCCTAAATGTATGAGCCCTTGATTAGAGATTGATGTTATAAAAATGCCCCCACCCCCAAAAAAATCATCCACCAAGTCTACACAATTAACCTTAATTGTTAATTAATTAAAGAAGTCATCAGTTACAGAAAAACTTTGAGGTATAATATACCTAGATTTAAAAACTGCATTGTGGCCTTGAAGAAATTGTTTGATCATTTCAAGCTTCAATTTATTCATAACAAAAGGAAGAAAACAATAGTCTTCTCATGTAGTTTTTATATTGAATAAGAAATAAGTATCTACTGATAGCAGATATTCAATAAACTTATTTTTATCTCACTCAGAACTTGATAGTTGAACCTATATACTCATTTCATTTTATCAAGTTATTTCTGCATATACAATAAAAAAAGAAGGTCAATGAAATCTAGATCTTTACACAATCAGTTTTTCGAAATGTTTCTAAGTCACATGAAGCCTGTGATTCTAAGGGTTTCCAGTACACATACAGATTAGACTACAAGTCCTTAACAAGATCCTTTCAACCCAAGAAATGCATATAAAACTTAACTGAGAATTAATTAAGCACAAAGAACTAAATAGATTGATCAGATGGTCTTGTTATGGACTTTCATGTATTAGCAAGGAATAGATATGCTTATGCTGATTCCTGAACAGACTAGTTTTGCCAGTAAGTTTTGGTATACACAAGGCCTGAATCATAAACATCCCCATTGTTCCCAAATGTCTACTGAAAGCAAAGAGACTACAGGCCTAAAGTCATTTATATGGGTAGATTCAGACTGATATATGCACCTAGGGTATGGACTGAATTATATCTGTGTGAAGATATGTAAATCTCTTTGAAACCTATCTTCAAACAAGAAAATACAAAACCAGCAGCTGGTGACTTGAAACAGAAATTTACTTTAAAGTAGTATGAATTAAAGTCATCAATTTATATTTGTATTCTTTAATAATACAAGTTGTAACTTTTATAATACAATTATCCATACTTTATTGATTAGAGGATACATTAGAAGTATAAAACAAAATAACTCATTGGAAATACTCAACATTTAGAAGAGATTTTATGTTTCTGCTGCATGGTTTCTATTTAAATATATTCTACCCAATAAAAAGATGTAATTTATACTGTTCTTCAAAATGCAGAACACACTGTTCCTTATGACATCTCTGTGAGGTCCAAATGCGCTGGTGTTTTTTATGTAACGGGAAAAATTTCTCCCTAGTGTGAATAATGTTGTCAGAGCACAGTGAAACTGTGGTCCTGGAGAGGAACAATACGACAGTCCTACTCATTTTCCAAATGGTGGTTTCCTAGATACACATCATCCAAAATTATCCCAAGTTTTAATTGACTGTGTATTTTTTCTATAAACCTTTGCATTGAATTGAAGAATATTACTGGTCTTGCTCTGTGGGAGTTCTTACAGGTGCTGACTTCAGCCAGTACTGAGAGATGTCCTCCAGTCCTTCAAGTTCTAGGGTCCCATGCACATTAGAGGTGTGTCTGCCAGATCTGTAAGAAAACTTCAGGAACCCAAGCAATACAGTAACTGACTAGAAGAATGGTCTAAAATGAATCACCTGTACTGGAAAAACTAACCTACCTTTAAAATAATACGACTCACATTTCTGGCTTTTGTAACCCCAGAAGGAATTATCACTTGCTGGTATCCCTAAAAATCTCTGGTGAAATAAGCAGAAATGAAGGCAGCATACATTCTCCAGACATTAATGATCCTGCTTTAAAGTGTTGGCTTCGATTCTTGTTTTTATAAATACACTACTTTATATTATCCATATATTATGTCATCATTCATTATGGTTTACATTAGTGTTTATATTGATTGACTTTTGATTGTCCCTGAACTCTTTGTCCAGGGACAAAAAAACCAATTTTCATGACAAACTACCATTTGTGCGATTTACCATATGCTTTTTTTAAATGCATGCTTTTATTTATTTATATTTAATTGAGCTACATGCTTACATAATTGGCATAACATCCATGTTTAACTACACTAACCTCTAGTTATTGGATTGTGTGAATAAAAACATTTACAAGTAATTTTAAAATAATCTAAAACCTATAGTTATCAACTGGCATTTATATTTTATAGTCATATTTTCCCAATAATGAAATTTTTCTTATATTAATCTCAAAATACCAGAATTTATATTTATACCAAGTGAAAAAGAAAAACTAATGCATCATTTCTCCACACATGATTTAGAATCCCCTGGAGGTGCTTATTGTAAATCATGGTTCTGTCTCCAGATCTAATGAACCAGACACTGTAAAGGTTATTGTGGAGCATTATTGCTGGGATCTAAAGCTGGAACATGACGATGATGATTCCCATTTAAAGGTAAAAAAATATGGTTCAGAAATTAGTCCAAGATCATGAAGGTATTTAGTAGCAGGGCCCAGAATTCCTGTGTGTCCAAAACTAAATTCGATAACCCTTGCCCACATTGCTTCACACGGGACACTAAACATATATAAAATTCTGAAATATACAAAATTATATAAAAGGTTCACATTGAGTATAGATAAATGAAAAAAGAATGGAAAAATTTTCAAGAAACGTTAAAGAATTCTTACTGATAGTAACTATAGGGTCCTGCTGGTTTTAAAGTTTAACACAGAGAGCAAACTCCATGCTGTGAAGCATTGTAAATGTCAGGTTGAGGAAAGTGCTGGTAAGCAATATAGTGGTTGTCTTAAAAATGCTGATAGAATACTCATTTCCGACAACTTTACTCCTCTCTACTGCACCACAACAGCATTCAAAGTAACCTCTACCTTGAACCTAGCTCTCCATTGTATCTGCCATGTTGTGTTCACAGCGGTCTTTCCAAAATGGAAATGTCATGGCATTAGTCTGCTTAGAAACCACCTTTACATCCCATTATACTCCAGATACCCTACCTCCTTCCTCTTTATTCTTTATCTCTAATGATACCTGTCTCTATCTTCATTCTAGCTTACCACTCACCTATCACACTCTGACATCAGACACTCAGGTCTTCACAAGACCATGATCTTCCCTCCAACTGTCCATTACATCTTTTATGTCATTACTTCATATTTCCTTGTCAAATCTTAACTACAAGTCTTTATTTTTTTTGTTTATGAATGCATTTTCCTTATTTATTTATTTATTTGGTGAGAATCATGTAGAAATTATGCATGAAAGTGTACTAAGAACTATAAAATACAGGAGCAGGTTAAGAAATTGTTATTGTTTACCTATTGCTGTTGCAGCACAATTACTTTATATCCTTCTAGTGTTTCCACAATATAGGGTTCATCCCTAGATTTAGTCCATAGTCCTCCCACCCCCAAAGCATTCATAGTTACTATGGCCCTTTGAGTTCTCCCAGTTATCATCCTGATTTAATCAGTGTAAAGAGGGGATTAGTTAATAGGAACAGGTTGATCTAGAATGTTTTGTTAACCAGAACATGCTATCCCTGGAATGGCCTATTCTGCTATTGGTTCTAACCATTTCCAACCTCAGAGGACTTTCCTGTAACAGGCTGGCAGAGAACATTGGTCAAGAGATTATATCTGATTTCACAAAGACTTAGGCTCAAAACCAGCAGAGCCAGTGAGACCTTGCAGTATTCTAGACCTTATATACATACAACTCTGCTGTTTTGTAGTACCCCTGTCCTGGGCACTAGACTCATTTCTTCATGCTGTGATCACTGCAGAAAAGGACATCAGTAAATAATAATAATCAGTAAATAATTTCCCCCAAAGACAACCCATGCTATTTAAAAATTATTATTAAAACTAAATTCTAAATTATTTTAAGGCAAAGGAATAATATGGAATAAAACAAGTAGAATTAAAGTTTTATGTACCTAGAAATTAGGAGAATTTATTGGCTATAGACTAAGGCAAAAAGGGAGCAAAGGTCTAGAAATTTTAATAGCAAAATAACATTTTACACATGAAAATCCGTCCTATGTGATGCTGACATCAAACATTATCATGGAACCCTATATTCATTATGTTGTAACTGTAGTTCACTGCAGAAAAGGGAACAACATTCACATTACCTACATGTACTGTTTTTATGTGTTACTTTTTTTTT
>PVHY01025486.1:0-18383 GCA_004024945.1 Uropsilus gracilis
CCGCCGCGGCTTCCTAGGCTGCCGTTTACAGGCATGTGCCACCACGCCCAGCCCTTTATTATTTTTTTAAATTCAACTAAGTTTAACTTATAACTTAGAGGGTTCAGATGTATACTTGTCCCCTCAGCAACCGTATTAATACGGCTTTTTGATAGCGTGATTTTGCTGCCTCCTTCTAGGAAAGCAAGGACTCAGAACAGTTTGCTTTTGTCAGTCTGATGTGTATTCTGTTCTGCGGTATTCTTTCAACCCAGGTGTGAATCTAGGCTATTTTGGATTTATTCCATCAAGCAGTCCTAACTGTCCTGCATCATAGTTTTCCCATAAAAGACATCCTTCCCAAGAGAGAGACCACTATTGATAGCTGGCTATTCAGATTCCACAGGTAGTTTTACTATTGATCCCCATTCATTCATGAGGCATTATGTCCCATTCAATAGACATAATGTTGACTTTTCACAGCCTTAGTAGAGCTGGTGACTCAATAAGGCTCTTTCAGCATTAAAATTCTTGTGGGTAATAGATGGATGGATAAGTAGTAAAGCAAGTAGAGCAAAACATTAATGATTAAGGAGATATATGTACATTCACAGGACAATTAGAAAGTTACCAGTTAGAAAGTTTCAAAATGAAATGTTGGGGTACAAAATTCCTTTGGTGGAGATCAGCTAAGATTTTCATCACTAGCTCTTGTTCTGCCCACTTTTTAGAAGCAGGTAGATCTGTGGAATTTTAATGAGTGACAGGACGTGCCAAGTCTTAGAGATATTTAGTGAGGGAAATAGGTGAATCATAAAGCATAATGCTATTTGTGTAAAATTAACACAAATAATGTCAAGTAATTTTATGTAAAGTATCTAAAAAGGCTAGGACAAAATAATTTAAAAAATAAAAAAGCTAGGACACATACCATGTGTTAATAGTGATGACTTGCAGATGGTGGTCAAAAAGATTTTACTCTTAGCTGTTATACTACAGAAATCTGTGGGCAATGTAACTACGTATTACTGGCATAACTAGACATTAATTTAGAAAGACAAAGCTAGTAGATGAGTTTGGGGATTCAATAGACATTATTTCAATTACAGATCAGCGCCATACGTTGGGCAAATTAATAACTATTTTTTATGTTTCATTTGTGAAGTGAATTTAATGTCTTTATATTACTATTAATGTTTTGAGGATCGAGAGTGTATAAAGTGACAGGTATGAGTGGATATCCTGTAAGTGGCAACTATTATTATTACTGAATCTTGAGCATGAAGCTTCAGTGCTATATTCATGCATACAATTACTAATGTGATTTGTCTTTGGGAGCAATACAATTTATAAAGTACTGAAAACAACATACTGGAGAAATTTTCAGGCTTAACACAATGTGAGTGATTTCTCCATCTATTTATGTCCAGTTATCTTTTGTGGAATCCACTGTTCTAACAAAATAAAGAGTACCTGATTGCCACCCAGGATTTTGTGGTTGAGGATAGGTCTGAATCTATAAAATGACACATTATTGGTAAGAATGAGGAGTTTATATTGCTGAAAACCCATGAAGATGGCTGCAGTAGTCAATATTGTCATTCAAGAAAGTGTTATCAGACTGAGATTGACATCTTGGAAATGCCCAATTTCTTAGAGAACAAAAAGACTCAGCAGGTAACATGAGAGAATATGGAGTAAATAATTATCCTCAGGAAGACTTGAAGCTCTTAAATTGTGCCAAGACCTTAGTACCATGAAAGGCAATACTGTAGAGAGGTTCTCTGGTAAAATATTAATGGATTAGCCCAAGAGGGCAATTCTGGAAATTCTGATTTCACATTTCCTTTTTCCTTTTGATATCTAAGACATTGAACAAAATAAGAACTTCTAAGAGTCAGTATAGCTGCATCATTCTTACTTGCATTACTTAATGACTTTTTATGTCAATGATTCCATTCTGACTACCTATTCTCTACAATGCCATGCGTTCTCAATTTTAAACCAAATAACCTCCTTTCATGAAGCACAGCCAGTATTTTAAAAATTTTATTATTTTTAGATTTTATACAATGTTTGTTTGTTGATCCCCTTGGGAAAGCCCTCTGCCACCTATCCTCTCCTCCCCAGTCACTCCACAACCTTTCTTACTGTTGTTTGTCCATGTTTGGCCCTTTGGTCTCTCTTTTCTGGAGCAATGTCCATTTCCTGGGTGAGGATCTGCTTTCTGGGATGTGACAACTGTGCTACTTAGATTTCCAGTCCTAATTTTGCATCCAGCAGCCAGTCCAGGCTCGTTTGGCATGAATCATTGCTTCTTTCTTCTTGCCAGCTTTCCCCTCCATTCTGTTTTTTCTTTTTGAAATTTTACTTCATGAGATTTGTTTACATTTCTTTTTTCTTTTCTCCTTCCCATTTGGGTTTTCTCCCCCCGCCTCCCCTTCCCCTCGTCCACCCCTCTGGCCACTCCATCTCTTCTTTCACTGCCAGTTATTAGTCAGTTCTTAGTACCTTAGATTCTTCTTTTTCTTTCCTGAACCAATAGTCTTTTGCCAGGTGTAGACATGTTTTCCAGGGACAATTGTGCTTAGTTTCCCAGGTGTATCTTTGTTGTGGGCAGCCAGTTCATGCTTGCTTGGATTCTTTCAGTGCCTCCTTCTTACTGGTCATCTGCTCAGACCCAGTTTCTGTCACATTTTACTTCTTTGCTTTGTGATTCTGGTCCTGGCATTGGGAGCGTTTCTCCCAGACCATATTTGTATAAAAGATTCTTGGTCAAGATAGGTACTGGGAGGTGGTTGGTCTGGTTTGTCTTGGGGCTACTGCCCATCTCTGTGGCCTTCCTCTCCACGTGGAATGGGAGGGTGCCGAGCTCATACTGAAGGCATCTCTGAACCGAAAATTCTGTCCCCATCTGTGGAGACTTTGGTGGTTGTATTTCTGAGTTAGTTCATCCCTATAGTTGGTCTCACTGTCCTGTGTCCCATGGATCTGAAATGTTCGTTTGTCCTGGGCTTTACTTCTTTCTCCACATCTCCATCTTCATGTGTTTCTGCTGCTGAGTAGATTTAGTTGCTTCTGGTGGGGATTGACTGGATTTGGAGACTAGAGGGGGGTGACTCCTCCTGACCCACACAAACCCCCCAAGTGCTCTCCTTGCCCCGCACATTCAGCAGTACCCCCAAAGGGGACTTCATGGGCAGGCAGGGCTTCCAAGGAGATGGGTGGCCCAGCTCGCTGAAGGGAGCCAGGCGAAAGCATGGGCAAAGTGCCCTTTGTTTCCAGGCTCCATTTAAGGGGTCCCTGGACCCTGACACTGCCTGCAAGTTGGAGACATGGCGGGGTCCCACCCAGCACTCACCTGAGTCTGAAGGGGGCTGTATGGATGAGCGGGGCTTCCAAAGAGATGAGTGGCCCAGCTCCCCGAAGGGAGACGGGTGAAAGCATGAAAGCGTGGGCCGCCATTCCATTTTTTGTTCCATTTTGTTGCTTCTTCTCCTTGTGGTTCTGGCCTTTGACTTAGGGAGCCTGGTTCCCAGTGTTTGTTGATAGTGAAGTTCCTTGATGAGGACAGCCTTCAGCAGATGGTTGGTCTGACTGGTTTCCTTGGTTTTTGTTTGCAGTTCTGTTATGGGGCCACTGTCATAATTCTGTGGGTTTCCTCCCCCTGTGGAAAAGAGGTGTGCCTTGTCCTTGTTGGAGGTTTCTCTGATCTGGGGTTCTGGCTCTCAGATGTATGTCTAGTTCTGTATTAGATAGTCTCTATAACAGGTCTCAGTCCTGTGCTCAGGGGTTCTCTCCTTGCTCTTTTTGGATCCTTCCAAGGGCCTTTATTCTTACCCCGACCTCTTCTGTTTCTGTGGCTGGGTTGGGCCATGGGTGTTTTCCTTATTGTCGATAAGGGCTGATTGGAGTGGAAGCCTCTCAGAGGGGTTTAGTTCTCCTCCAACCCCTGCCCTGATTCAGGCTTGTGGGGTACCCCCACACTGGTCTGACCCAGTGCTTCCTGGGCAGTCTCACAAGTCCCTCCCACCTGCTGGGACCAAGGCAGAAGGAACCCGGTGCATGACGGGCAGGTGAGGCAACTGCTGCGTGGGTCCTCATGTTCTGAGTCCGGATAGGCGCCTGAGCCCCTCCCCGTGGTATGCTGATGTCACTTGACTTCACTTGCTTAGGCAGAAGTGGACATTTGGCACAAACTTAGACCTAAAGAGGAAACGGAGACATGGTAGCCCTATAATGGTTGCAATGTACAAATGGAACATGGAAGCCATGAGTGTTAAGCCTGAAGGCAGAGATGAAACTGGAGAAGGTAGATACCTAAATTCCTGAGTAATTTTCTTGTTCTTGGTTCAAGATCTTTGAAGCCCAGCAGTGTTCTTGCTCTTGGATTCTAGATGATTTCCTTGCATCCATTCGATAAATTACTGTCATCATTTTTTTCCTTGGGGTAGTCTAGATAGGATTTGCTTTATCCGTAGAAAAGGCTTTGACTAAAATTAAGAATAAAATTCAAACATGTAAGTGTACTCTGCAGGGTTGACTAAAATTTAGAATAAAATCCAAACATGCAAGCATAGTCTGCAGTGTTCTTTATGATCTGGGAGCCTAACTTATCCTGCCTTTATCTGTGGTCTCAATTTGCAGCATATGCAGTCCAGCTCTGATCAGTCTCCTTCCTTTGCTTAGGTCATTTGAGGCTTAGTTCTTTGTGATATTTTCCCAGCCTGTGAGGTAGTCCTTTCCTGTGTACTATTATACTGGTATCATGTGTGGTAGTTTCGTTATTCTTCTCCTAGACTTTATGAACAGTGAAGACTAGGCCTTTTTTTGTTTGTAGTAGCCATGTTTGTGCTAATACTAAGTCCTTCCTTAAAAGACCCCAGTAATAGAAAATGAAAGATATACTCATCATAAACTACTACACAATGTTGATGTAAAAATTAGATTATAAATCTAAATCTTATAGTATCTTATAGTATAACAAAGTAGTTAAGAGTGTAAGGATTGAGTTAATACTTCCGCAAGTGTGAAACTCTAGGGTGGTGTATGAAGATTAAGAGTCTACATAAAACATTTAAAACACTGATCTGTAGTGTTAAAGAGCCTACATAAAACATCTAAAACACTGATCTGGGATGTTAAACATTATAATCAGTAGATTAAAATCTGTTTTTGAATTGTTCTTTGAGCCTATATTTAGGAATTCAGTGAAACAAGGCTAAGGCTCTTATGACTATAGGAGTCAGTGACAGCATAACGCACTAGAAACTTCTAAAGGCATTTTTCAATTTGATCTTCAACTGGGATTAATTACTCTTTTATGAGAACTGAGGCACATCATACACAGTAGGCTTTGTCTATTACTAGGGCAAAGCTGTTCTGTAGGCTCTTTCATGTAAGAACCATAAGGACTTGACTGACTTCTGATGTAGGATGTGGTTGTTGCTTAACTGCCTGACAAGAGAGGTATTTACTTATCAACTCAGCCCTTCAGAGGTAACACTCAATGCGACCTGCCCTGACATCTCCACCCATCCCAACTCTACTACAGATGAATGAGCAAAGAGCTAATCTACAGAATCAGACAGCACCGACCTCATGAAGAGGAGCTAGTGAATTAGATGACAGCCAGCATAAGGTTCACTTGCTGTGATTGTAGTTCCTGGATGGACTTCTCTGAGATTGCCGTTTTTTTTTTTTTTTTTTTTTTTTTTTTTTTTTTTTTTTTTTTTTTTTTTTTTTTTTTTTTTTTTTTTTTTTTTTGAGACTAGGTCTTGCTATTTTTGCCTGTGGGACCGCTGGCTCACGTTGCCTGGAGTACCACAGACTCAAGCAATCCCCAGCCTCAGCTTCCCAGGAGCTGGGATTACAGGTGCATGCCACCACACCCAGGTATTTTATTTTGGGAGTAGGTCTTGCTACATGCCCCCTGCAGGACTTGAACTGTGATCCCTAGCCCCAGCTGCAGCTTCCTAGGCTGCTGCTTACAGGCATGTGCCACCATGCCCGGTTATGCCCTATATTCTTACAATAAATTTCCTTATTTTAAGCTGGCTTGAGTGGGTTTTGATTTGATTCTCTAGTCAAAAAATTGGTAATAAGATTTGGGTGAGCTCAGTGACACTAGAGATTTGAGGTGATGAGGGGTGACTGCTCAATATCTATGTGGGCAGTTTGCAGTGTAGGGAATGAAGTGAGGAAAGACAGCTAAGTCTCCACTGGTAATCACGTTGGATCACAGTGGCCAAATCACATATCAAAATGGAGTCACAACTCAAAGTGCAACAGTAGAAATAGTCTCAAGTTTATGGGACAAAGCTAGACACAGATTAACAGGAAGAGGTTTTTCTTTCATCCTTAGCCTTTTCTTTCTGACTCCTTCCCCCAACTACTTTGGTAAAATATTGTATTAGATATATTGTGGAACAGTCAGTAAGGTGTTAGTCTTGTAAATTTTTGGAGTCTTATGAATAAATTTAAAACTTCTTCCCATGTGGCTCTGAAAAACCTTCTTTGCATGGAAGAAAAGGGGGATTAGACGAGGAGAAAGAGCAGAAAGAAAAGTGTCTCCCAGATGGTCAAGGGAGGCAGAGGAATTCTGTAAGAACTGTACATTGGAGAGTGATTTAGTGTGAAAAGCACAGATATTTGGCATAATCTAGGGACCCTTTACTTGTGATGCAGTCAATGCATCTGCATATATGTGATTAATCCTGATCTACTGGATTTATATTTATATAGGTTATATAAATTATATTATATAAATTATATTATATAAATTAATATAAATAATTATAAATTATATTATATAAATTATATTATATAAATTATATTATATATATTATATTTATATAGGTTATATAAATATAACCTATGTACCTAGTGTTTTATATGTATTAATAACGCAAAGAAAGCCTTTTCCTTTAGGAGATGAAGATAGCAAGGCTCAGGCCTTAGACAACTTGTCAATGTAGAGTTAGGAATTGTCTCAATCTACATTTCAGACTTTTTTCACCAACCATATTGTTTTGGTTTACATGAAACAGATTAAAAACAGATATAAGGATATGTGAATATTGTCATGTTTATACTGTTGATATTAAGGCAGACGTACAATAACAAACAACTTAAGAAATCATTCTCAAGTGTTTAATTAAAATCCATGTAGCATTTAACATGTAAAGATGTTCAAACTGAGTGACTTTTATGTTTTGAAATTCTTTTGCACAACATTTTGAGGCTTACATGCTATAAATCTATAAATGTATAACTTAACATAAAAATACATTTGGAGTCCATTTAAATGTAAGTTAAAAACATTTTAATTGCAGACAATGCAAAGATATTTTTAAAAAAACTACAAAATGAGCACATAAAAGTCTTCCCTTTTTAACGTTTAATAAAATACTGCTCTGTATAAGATCTAATGAAAAATTCCAGTTACTTATAAAAGTTATGTGAGAAATGAATTCATATATGAATTACAGTTAATTATATTTTCAAATGAACAAAATGCTAAATACTTTGATGATACACCACACTATTACTCATGTACCAAAGTAGATGAAAACACTCCACTGGTTGCAGCTAAAAGAAAGTGTAAGAGATTTGGGGGGGGAGGGACTGCAAACAAAAATAGCCCCTTTATTTTAAGTGGGAGAAAGCAAAAAAAAAAAAAAAAAAAAAACTTAAAGCAGACTGTGTACCAAATTCTCATTCCTATTGCTTCATGAGAAATGGTATGAGAATTTTGTTTTAAATTATTATAACATCTATAGACACCTAATTTGGCTTGGGCAATTTAATAGTATACCAATTGTTTAAGTAATTAATAGCAATGGGTGTACTGTTGGGGAAAAAAATAGATTTTTACAGGTTTAACACCACATAAAACTTTGGAAACCAGTGTCTCCATCACAAATTGCACTTGAGATGGCTAAATGCATTGATTGAGCAAGGCATTATTATTGGTTCACTAACACACATACACACACACACACAAACACACAGCAAAGGATTGCTGACATCTTTGAGGACCCAAAGTACTTTATGCATTTTTTCTTCTCTTTAAACACATTATCTGTGATGTCTGAGTTAACTCGGTACAATAAACTTTGTCTACTGGCCTGGCTCTACTACTGTCTGTTTCAACACTGTCTCTTTCTGTTCTCTAGTGGAAGATGGGAAACATACCAATCTGAAAAAAAAAATTTCATTTCTGAAACTTTAAGACTTACTCTGACTAGGAAATGAAGCATCTGGAAAAAAAAAAAAAGGACTGTTTTATGACAAAACTTAGAGAAGGTACATAAAAAACACCGCCAACTTGATTACTATCTCCAGAAAAAAGATAAAGGAACTTCTGTGATTGGTTTTTTAAAGGTAGAAAATGCCTGTTACAGTTATTTTCCCCAATAAATTAATTCTTCTCTATAGCAAAACCACAATTTGGAAGCTAAACAACATTAAAAAATATTCTAGTAAGTTCAAAATGCTTAGAAATTATACAAATTTGCTTTTTAAAAATATGCTTCGAACTATAAGCCTAAAAGCAAAGCTAATACCTGATCACAGAAAAGGGGGTTGGGGGGGTGGGAACTAAGTCCAATAAAAAAATCTACATCAAGAGTTTCTTATTCCTCCCAACAAGAGGAAAAAAACAGCTTCTTTTGAGTTCTGTGTACTCTAAATGAACCTTTAGAATTGAAATAGCTGAGATGTGATTTTAAAAAGACTTCTTTGTCCCTGTGGAGAGCTTGTATATCTTCTCATGGAACAGATTTAAATGAACTTTTGATTTTAATAACTTTTTATAAACCTAAAAAAAATACATCTTTTTAGTTCTGAAATTAGCAAGAAGTCTTAAACTGAAACCAAGGTTACACACAGTGGTGAAATTAACTTTTCATGCAATTGAGTCTCAGATGTTTAAGACATTAGTCTTCATGATGTTTTATAAATCAATTAATACATCGTACCCATCAATATAAAACCGAAGTAATACAGAAAACTGTGAAAAGGAATAATGAATCTGGGGTTATCAATTTTCAAAATTCACTTAATTTGGTAAAAAAAATTTAGCCAACAAGAATATTCAGAAATGTTTCTGTGAGAAGAGGAAGATTTAAATAGCCGTGAATACTCTAGTTAGGATGAAACCTGAAGCAACTGGAGAATCTGATTTTCTGTGCCTCACTGTAATCTAGCTTCACAGAAAGTTCATAGCAGATTCAACACTGAATGGGTTTATTTGTAAACGTTGGAGTGTTCTCTGTTCCATCCAAAAGGGAAAACTTTTAAGTTTCCCAAAGTCCAACTGTTTTTTAGAGGTACACTATAGACTGAAAGGCATGATAATCAGTGGATCCAATCTCTTGAGATTACACAACAACAACAACCTCTGCCTCTTTTGCCATTCACAGGGAGGACATGCCTATTGATCTTAGACTCATGTTTGGAACAGGTCTACAAAGGGAAAAGAAAAAAGGTAATTTCCTAACATTAATAGTTGTGAAGCTCTCTCCTATTTTAATCCCTCTTCAATCTTGACCTTTACAAGTATATGTTTTAAAAAAGAGAAGGAATAAATATACTTTCACTGTCCATATAGAATTGTCTGCTTGCTGTGTCTGAACACTGGGGAACTACCCCAATGAACTCAGTGACACTATGCCTACTGAAATTTCTCTTGGAGTTTTCAGAAGATGGCATATACTCCATCTGTGCTCTGAAAGAGAAGTGGGCTATATGTTGTTTACAGAATGACACAGAGAAGTGATGGAGGCAATTCTTGAATGTTGCAATTTTTACAGTCACATAAGGTGAGAAATATTATACACTAGTAAGGGGTCATTAACATAGCATCGTGCCTTTTTTTTTGCTATTGTATTCCCATAATAGATGCTTTCTTTTAAACCGAGTTTGTGAGGCCATAACCACAAACACTGAGAATTACTTGAGAATCATTATACAAGATCCTGAAACAGATAAACATTCCCAATAAGGAAATGCTGAGAATCAAACATCTGATCTAGAACTGTAACAAAAAAATAAAATCACAGAAACTCATATGACTGTAATAAAAGACAATGAACATTTAACTCTTGTAAACTAAAGGCACTACTAATATACAGATATCCTATTAACACTTAGAGAAACTCTAGAATCAGCAGTTAGAGTAAGGAATCCATTTAGTTCAATACTAGCACTTTTGAAAACAAATAGACTAAATTTCATGGGAAAGTTTTCAATAAACTAAATGAAAATGGATATACTAAAACAGCTCCATATAAAGATTGTGGTTCCCACTTTTTAAAAAGTATATAACTTACTTCTTTAAAAATATATCACAAAAATTAAAGGATAAATAGATATCTTTATATATGTATATATGTAAAAACTCAGGCCCCAGTACCACTGAGAAATTTTCATAAATTCTAAAATAATTTCAACAGACACTGCTTAAACAATACACACCCACACATGACATGCAAAGACAAAATGCTAGTCATTGAATAGTTCAGCATAAGGCTAAACATATGAAAAAAGGAGGAGACAGGCAATTGCCATGTAGATAATATACATCACAAACTGATTGTGCCTGTATAACACACCCTGGGATTTTAAATAATTTAGAAGTTATCAACACATGGCCCGACAGTGGAACTCTCATATATGTTTAAGTAAGCAGGTAAATAGCTATACAAAAGAACAACACTATTTTAGTTAACAACATGATTAGTATTTTATACTTTATTCTATTAGAGTAATTTGTCACTGTACCCTGTAGATTTTGAAACTTTTATTACAAATTAGTAATGCTGGCTCATGAATAATTTAAAAATTGTAATCATTTACTCAAGTCTAGATTGCTATAGTTCTAAGCAGTTAAGTGAAATATTCTGATTTGTATTCTAAAGTTGCTTTGGTACAAAATTTAGAATAAAGCAAAACTTGCAGCACCACAACAAGTGTGATCATTTCACAGCAGAGCTAAAGGAACCTTAGAGATAACAGGATATAAATTAAAAATACTCATAAAGAGGAGCTATTTCTCTTGACAATTCTGTTACATCATTAAAAAGAAATAAAATAAACATTCATCAAATTATACTTGAGTCCCAGTTTTCATGCTCCATTTAATTATTCCTCAATGATAGTGTAAAAATGTTTATTGCAATACAATGTCTAATTCATACTTCAGATGCTTCTAAAGATCAGGCCAATGGTTAGAGTGGCACATTTTAATGCTTAGTCCACTAATATTATTTATTATTACTATATTGATATACATACAAGGTTTAATTTAGTTTTTTGTTTTTTACAGCTTTATTGAGGTATAATTGATGTAAACCAAACTGTACATATTTAAGATGCACAATTTGATAGCATGAAAAGTGCCTGACAACTTAAAAATTTAAAAAATTCTCCACTGAAATATTTTAAAACAGCACATTATAATTTTTTATGGGATACAAATATGGATTTATAAAAAGGTGGCAGGGAAAGAAAAGAGATTAATTCCACGGTGGAAAAGGAAAGAAATTAATTTAATTCCAAGTATTAAATTTACTCAGAAGGTTTAGAAACACCAAAATTGACAGCCAGTTTCCTTGATTTTCTTCTTGAAGAAGAGCTTGATGTTGACTTATGGTGAGACACACTATGGCCTTGAGAGGCAGCTTCAACTTGTAAAGAAGATGCAGACTGAGCAGTTTGAGGAGATTTTGAGGAAGTAGATGAACTCTCCTGTGGAAGTGCTTTGGTGATGTCAGAAGTCAACCTTGACTCGCTAGTCTGAAGTGGGGTGGCTTGAGAACTCTGGGCCTCCTTATTCTCCAAGGTTTTTCTGCTTGCAACCCTTTTTTTAGTAACCTTTAAAAAGGAATATAAAACATTATTAACAACGTAACAAAAGAAGCCAGTGTCAGAAAATACTATAAATTATGTTGCTAATATTTGTCAATCACTTGCTGATACATGAATTCCACTTTTTTTCTTTTTCTTATTTTTTTATGTTGTTTATTTAATTTTTATTATTTTCTTACAACTTTGGTCACATTTGTGTACTCTCTTCTCCCCCCCCACCCCCATGTCCCCACTCCAGTCACTCCGACTCCCCTCTCTCTGCAAGTTGTTGGTTGATAAAGTTGTTGGTTAGTTGGTCATTGTTTGGCCCATCGGTCTCTTCTTTTATCTGGTAAATGTTCTTTTCCTGGGTGAGGATTGAATTCTACTTTCTAATCTCCAAAACAGACTTTACAAATTTAAGGAATTCAGTTCTGAGTAAGATATTTAAAACCCCTTATAGTTTCAGTATAAAGAAAATCAATATGTCTGAGTTTAAATCACCTTGTGTTATAAAAGGACATTACCTAAAGCAATTATTACTAATTAAATACAAATTCAGATAGCAGGGATCAGGTCAAACTGGTTACCACAGGTCATAATACATTTTCAACACTTAGGTGTGCTTCTAGTGGCACTGAATAAGCAATTACTGAAAACAAATTTTACCAAAAGTCTTTGAGGATTAAAATTCTTCTGGAAATATTTCTTTTTAGGTCTCACCTGTAAAGGTATAAACTGATTGTGCACACCACCTGGCATTGTCCCAGACATGGGCATGGTCCCAGAATATGAAGTATGATGGAAGGGCTTCGCAGGAACTGGCACTGGTGGTCCCCATGGCATTGAACCAAAGATATGAGATGATGGAGGCATTATATTAGCTGTTAAAAACATGGACAAGTGTTTTAGTAAAATGTTATCTCAAATCCCTGAAACTCAGGACCTTCTTCTGGTATCACTTTTGACTTTTTTGCTTTGAGAAAAGGCATACACTTGACTTATAATTAATCTTGTGTACACTTGTATACACCACTCAACTTCATAAGCCCCCACCCCATAGGTCTGTGAACTACATACAGAAATCAACTTATCATTATGCTATCTGTTCTACAAAGGCTAGTAGCACCATAAACTGATATGAGCTTCAGGAGTATTTGTAGTAAAGTTTAAAAAAAAAAAGGGGAGTTCATAAAACTGTGCCTTAGGGGAAAAGAATATGGGCACAAAGAGAGAAATCTTAATGATCTCACCTGCCCCCAATGCTAAGTTGCTTCGATAGTGATCCCAGCCTACAAGAAAACCAAACAAGCTCAAGTATTAAAATCTGATCACTTTCGTATGACATACAGAATCTTACTTTACCCTACTCCAATATTTGCAATTTCAGGATTTTGAAAAAGCTGACATTTGTTTCTTATGAAAAGTATATTTAACCAGTAGTTTCCAAATCTGATTTATGTATTTATGTAAATAACTGGAGTTATTTATGTATGAACCTAGGGTATACAGATCCCTAGGCAGGACCTCAGATTCAGTAAACCAGAGTTGAAGGAGCCTAGGAATCTGTATTGCTAACAAGCTCCACAGGTGATTCTTATGGAGATAGTCAATACCAGCACAGAATTTAGGTACTACTGAATTAAACAGTGACAGTTATGATGCTACCATATTGTCACTGAAAAAGATATGCTGTGTTTAAACCTTAATAGAAAGAGGAAAAAACCAGTCAGACTGTAAATTATTATAGCTTAATTAAAATACAGTGACTTAAAAATTTTTGGAAGAGGGAAGAATAATGATATTTTAGTGTTATGAATTATACAAGCACAAATTCCAGGATAAAGAAAACTTTTAATATGGAAATGTGACAAACACTAATAAGATTAAGAAATTTAGGCCTTGATACTATCTCTAAGCAAATTTGGTGATAGTTATATTAAGAAAATTTATATGAAAGATGCTTTTACTTTATATTTTATTTTTTTTCTATCTTGTTTTTATTTATTTTTTATTGCTATTTTTTAAAATTCATTTTATTGATTTGTCACAATTGTGCATTAATTGATCCCTCCTCTTCCCTCCATATCCCCCTCCTATTTTTATATTTTAATTGGAACACGGTGATCACCTACACAAACTAAATTCATGAACATAAATATAAAGACACAAAAAGGTAAAAATATCAAGTTGTAAGTAGTAAAGAGGGAATGTAATCATTCTTTTTAGATGACATCTTCTCATTAGATAAATTCTTTTTACAGTATTGTGGGTACACCACTACATATTCTAATTAATTTCTATTAATTTTGTACATAAAAATTGGGTTCATTTTTGAAAGGAGTATGAGTATAGGACAGTGTTGGTATAGTAACAAAGGCAAGGGGGTTTGGAATCAGATAGACTTAGTTTTGAATGACAGTTCTGTTACTTAGAATCTTATGACCTTACACAAAGATATTAAAACTAGCAAGCTGACTATAGATCTGAGGTGTACAGCAAAGGAGAGGGGTTAAAACCAGGGGGTGAAAGAACACAAGAGAATATGGGGACAATTCAAGGGTAATATGGTAGCAGGAGAACTATGGGGACTATAATGATATAAGAAAAAAAATAATTAGTTAAAAAGAGGGAAAAAAAGAAACCTATGACCTAAGATAAATTACACTTCTGAAATTACCCTCACTGCTTGTTCTGCCCTCCCAATGTAAGTATACTACAGTAGTTGTTTAAATACATAAACAGTTTGTGATTGTGTCCTATTGTGACTGTGTCTGTATTGTGATTACAAAGCCAAGTGGGGTAATCTTGTTATTTTCTTGTAAAACCTTTTTTTTCATTTCAAAGTTTCTAAGCCTTCTATTTACCTATCCTTAATGTTCTTCCAAATGCAGCCCATATAGTAGGCAATTACCTTATGTGCTAGATAACTTACTACCTTTGCACTTCCAGTTAGGACTCACTGCTTTTGATAACTTATGTGGCATTCTGGGATTCCATTCACTGCTTAAGCTTAACAGACTTGTGATTTAGTCTCTTGACTTTCTTTTTCCTTTTTAAAATGACTGCTTTTAAAATGACTGCTGGAGCAAACATTCTAGTAGCTTCTTAAGAAAGAGTGCATAAGTAAATGTGTATGTCTGAAAATATCTTTATTTCACTTTAGTACTAGAATACTAGTCTGCTATTGAGAAATTTAAGATGAAACTAATTGCTCAATTACTTTCTAGTATCTAGCCTCTGCAATACCATTCTGATTTTTGATCTTTTAAGTATTTTCCCTTCCTCTCTTTTCTCTGACCTCTAGAACTACCTCTATCACTACTATTCTGAATTTCAAGGGAATCTGAATCTCTTTTTTTTTCTTTGTGTAGTGGCCATTTCATTTTAGAGATACATATCCTTTAGTAGGAAGAAATGTTCTCATCTGCTTTCTTTGATACTCCTCATTTCATTACCTCTGGTCTCTTTTTCTAAAACACTAACTAGATGAATGCTGTGTCTATGCACTATTTCTTTAAATTTCCCCTCTTGCTTATTTTCCTTGGACTTTTTTTTTCTTTTAGCTTTGCTAATGCTTTCTCAATAGAATTTTAAAAATTTGGCTTAATTTAATTTTTTTCCTCCATTGATTTTTCATACATTCTTATCCTATTTTTTGGTTGCAATTTTATTTCACAAGGATTATTAACTATAGCTGTCTTTGAAATCTCCTTATTTCCCATATTATCTTTTTGTCAGGTTCCTTTCATTTCTATTTGTTCTGAATCCCTTGGTAATTTTGAGTGACGATGTGCTCTCATCAGCTGATATCCTTTTCTGTCTATTTTTTGTCCCCTCAAAATGATGCTTTTTAAAGCATTTCTGAAGCTAGTTCACTAGCAAATATTTAGAGGAACACAATATCTTACCCGTAGGTTGGGGAAAAACTGGAGGAATTGTTCCAGGAGGTACAGCGGGAGGATAATTTGGATACACTGGTGGAGGCAAAGGGAAATTCACTCCCAAGGATCCCTATGGAAGTATTTAAAAGTTATAAGATAATGCAATAAAAACATCTATAGAGATTAATTAAAAAATTTAGTATGAGCTGGGCATGGTGTCTTGTGCCTGTAAACGTCAGCCTATAAAGCGGCTGGGACTAGGGATTGTGGTTTGAGTCCTGCCCGGGGCAACACAGCAAGACCTAGTCACCAAAAAAAGCTGGGCGAGGTGGTGTGTGCCTGTAATCCCAGCTACCTGGGAAGCTGAGGCTGGGGATTGCTTGAATCTGTGGTACCCCGGGCAACGTCAGCCTGCGGTTCCATGGGCAAAAAACAGAGACCTAGTCTCCCCCCCCCAAAAAAAAATTTAGTATGGAAGTGATGGTCAGTTCTTACCAATTGTTGTAAAGCAAAAATTGCAGCTTTTTCCTTTGCTTCGTTTTCAGAATGGCACTGAGGTCCATGAACCAGTAAGCCATTAGATAATTTTACTTGGCAGACTGTCATTGTCTGAAAAAGAGAATGTTTAAAAGTTAAATGATTAGAAAGTCTACCAAATGCCCAATTAGACCCACCTAATTTACCTGATATTACAAAAAAAAAAAAAAAAAAAAAAAAAAAAAAAAAAAAAAAAAAAAAAAAAAAAAAAAAAAAAAAAAAAAAAAAAAAAAACAAAAAAAAAAAAAACCAAGAATTTAAAGAACTATCAATTGGAGTTTGAGTTGCCACTGCAAAAACTTTTAGAATTACTGCCATATGAAATGGTTATGAAATGCTCTCAAAGTTAGCTGAAGGGTCCAGCATCCTATCGCAAATTAAAGCTGGGAAAATTTCTTTCTACTAAGAGTTAGGAAGCTAGGTCTCCTACTTGCTTTTGGAAGTAATTGATTATAGCTGTCTTCACACTATTACTGTGGAGTTGAATAGTGACAGAGACCAACTGGTCCACAAAGCCTAAAATATTTAGTATCTTGTTCTTTGAAGAACAAAAACAAATTACTAAAACTTAAAAGAGACTAAAAGAGGCTCTGACATTTTATATTCACACTAAATCATAACTTTTTACATTATATTTTTTCTTTTACAAAAAAAGATTTAAAAATTTTACACTTTTCCAAAAGATAACCAGTTTTATGTACTATTATTAGTTTGCTACTGCTTTCTATTTGAAGCAAGAATGGATGAAGACTCTGAATGTGAAGAGGATGAAATGACCTTTCATGCGCAAGAAGTCACTATAGTCCAAAGACAATAGAAGCTCCCGAGGCCCTTTTCCAGGGGTCCCTGAGTAACAGTTATTCTCATAGTAATGTTAAAATGCTAGTTGGCTTTTTCACTCTCATCTTTTCACAAGTATACAGAAGGTAAAAAGTCTTCGATACAATTTCAGACTGCACATTGCAACTAGCTTTTAAGAAAATACCATGTTTAATGTAGTATCAAAAACATCTACAATTATCTGAAACGTTTATTAAAAACTCTCTCCCTTTTCCCAGCTAGTTATTTGTGTGAAGTCAGATAACATATTTCTTCACATATTTCAATCAAAACAAATTATCACAAGAGGCTGTTAATAAGAAAATGATAGGACAATTTAGCTTTTTCTATTAAGCTGGAGATGAAAAAGTTTTAAAATGAGCAATGTCATTCTTCTCATCAAAGTTTTTTGAAAAGTTATATATAATAAACTATATTAAAAACTTTTCAGTCTTAATTTCTAATATGGTAAATATGGATCTAAAACAAGTGAACAAATGTTTTGGAAAGTATAAAAACCAAACCTGGAATGTTGACCTTAGATCTGGAAGGTGGGAGAGAGCATAGCAGACTATGGTGAAGGACTATGGGTGCCTTGGTGGTGGGAGAACTATGGTGACCACTCCTAAGGGAGAAATCCTATAGTGTGAAAACATTAACAAGGATGTAAAATAATGTTAATTCATTTGAGGACTCTCTAAATCTCAATAAATAAGTTGCTTGGCAAAGGATCAGAAAAAAGACAAACCAACAAGTTTACCATCCATGAGGAGAGGGGAAGGGGGCCAAATAAGAGAGGGAAGAGTTCAAGGGAGTATGGTGACAGATCATGGGTGCTATGGTGGCAGGAGGACAGGAGCTATACCTAAGGGGAGAAATCAAAGACTGTTCAAAAATTAACAATGATGTAAGAAAAGTACTTTTTCGAAAGACAAACTAAAAACAAACAAACAAACAAAAAAGCCCCACAAAGCTGTTTGGGGGGTCTTTTAAAAAGCAAGGAGTTTCTGAGACCAGAAAGTCTGAAATTGCTATTGTAGATCAAATTTCCTAACTATCAATCTGAAAAATTTCACCAGGCTATCTGTTGCCTAGATTCTTATTTTGAGGACTATAGTTATGGAAGATACAGAGTGAGAAGTATAAGTCTATGCTGCTCATTTAAAAAAAAAAAAAATCAGTTCCATTACATTATTTCCAGCCAAACATTTTCAGTTTATTTAAGCTCAGTATTAAAGAACTCATGTAACTGGAACAGTCTTATACCATACCTGTGGTGTTCTAAGAAAGGAGAAATCTGGTTGTGGCATTCCA
>PVHY01025487.1:0-18369 GCA_004024945.1 Uropsilus gracilis
TGCACGTGATCTGTGGAAGCCATTGAACCCACGCTTGTCTATTAACGTAGACTGTGTGGAACTACTGATCTGGGAGTAGAAGTGCAGCAGCAGCTGCGGAGATGGAAGCTGCGGCAGGAGAGCAGCAAAGCTCTCCGGGAATGAATGCCGTCGCCAGACCAATCGGAGGACAGGCGGTATCAACCTACCCCGGCCCGGCCCGCGCCCCGCCAGGGCGGGGCCCATTAGCCTAGAGTGGTTCGTTCGCTTGGCTCCCCGCTAGCTCGGCTCTGACTAGTCCACCGGGCTGGAAATCCGCGGCGAGGTGGTTTGGACAGGAGACGAGGCCAAGAGGTGGACGGAAACAAATACAGTTTAGGTCCCGTAGTAGGTTGATCCATAGTAAGCTGACTGACCCAGATTTGCCTGGCTCTCTGCTGGGTTCCTCGCGGGGAGTCCAGGAGAGTTGATGAAGCTGACAGGTTCAGGAGCGAGCAGGTCTGAGAAGCAAGGCAGGCTCCTTCCACATCCTGCTTGGGTAGGTGGTGGTGCTTCCTTTTCTCTTGGAAGGTAAGGTCAGGACCTCGCTAGACTTGCAGCCAACTAAGGGAACTGCCAGAGGCCATGAGATTCCAGAGGGAAGTTGTACAGGCACCTTCTCTGAATACAGTGTGGGGGGGGGGGGGTAGAGGAATCAAACCAGTTGGAAGGACTTTTCTGGAGCAGGATGCACCAAGCCCAAACATACACATTTCATGGTCCTTTTCCCAGGTCTCCCAACCTGGTGATTCTTCCTGGGTCTAACATGAACCCTCCCTGGCCAGCTTCAATTACTTCAACTGCTTTTCAGATGTGTCATGTAATTTTCTCATTGCAGAATGAGGACCTGATTCCTATGCTGGCTGTCGTTCCTCAAAATCTGTCAGAGGTGAGGAAGCCCAGCATTTGACTCCTTTGCAGGCTTTTAGAGGTTACAGTCAGTGCCTCTGAGTGAACTGATGGTGCTATTGCTGAGGCAGGAACTAGGGTTATGTGGATACCAGGTACTCTGGATTTTAGACTGCTTTCTCAGGCTCTGTGCATAAGCGCTTGACATGAATCAGATCTCTAAAAACATTATGAAGTTGGAACTATTGTCATCCTTATTTTAGAACTTGGGAAACTGGGGTCAGAGAGGTTACATACCTGGCCCAAGGTCACACAATTCCAAGTGGCAGTCTGGATTGACCCCAGGCTTGTCAGATTTCAACCTTCTGCTTGTGAATGCAACCCTGTATCATAGCACCTAGGCGCTATCCCCTATTCTAGGTCTCTCCTGCTCCAGAGCCTCTGAAGACCTCACTGACTTGTTGCTGTATTTGGCTTTGGCTCAGAAGAGCACGTAGTCTTTACTGCCCATGGGCACTAAAATTACCATAGCTGGCTCATGTTAGCAGCTAATCTGAGTCTTCTGAGGTATCATGTCCAACCAAAGGGCAGATGCACGGTGAGGGGAAAGGTCAGAGTGGAAGTTACACCACAGCAAGCACAAGGATGTTTTTTCCAAAATCAATTCTCCCCTTCTCTGGCCTTTTCTTAACCTCCAAGTACCCCTTCACTCGACCCCCTCCACCTGCCACCAAAGACAAGGCTGATTTCTCTCTTTTCCTATTAGCAAAGCTAGTCTTCCTTTTTGTGTGTGTGTGAGACTCAATGGCCAGGGTCTTGTGGAATCTAGGCTGACGCTACAGAGGCTTGGACTTTAACGGTTGCCAACTGCACCTACGATCCACAAAGGCTATCCATCTCAGTCTCCAAGGCTGGCTCCCCTTTCCATGAGTGTCTAGAACTTGGAACATCTGCTCCCAGCTTTGGACCTGGACACTGACTACCAGATAGAGCTGCTAGACCAGTCACTGGAAGGGTATGTCCTTCCCATTCCCTTTGGTCTCCTCGTCCTCTTCAGCTGCTTTGCCAAAGGAATAACTCACTGGCAGAACAGAATGTTGTCCTCAAATGTCCATCTCTAGTGTAGTAGTTCTTGCTTCAGGCTTTTTATAGATGTGCTGAGGGGGAAAGTGGCATTCAGGTAACAGGGCTAATGCAGCCAAATGCAGCTGGACCTTTCAGAAAACTCCATTATCAATGTGAATTCTTCCTGTATTGACTGGTAGTTAACATACATCAGTGTGTACTCACTCCAGTAAGAATCGTGATTTTCAAGTTCTCATTTTACATACTCTTCAAAGAGATATTTAGGAGTTAAGAGGGAGCTGGTATGCCAAAGAAATCAAGGATTTAGAAAATTTCTGAAACTCAGAAGTGATACTGAAACCAAAGTAAATGAAAATTCATTTTTACCATGACAGGGGTTTTTTATACGATGGCCCAGAGCCAAGATCTGGGTCAAGTGCCTATCTTGGGAAGGGGAAAGCCAAATCTGACAGGGAGAGGACTAGATCACACAGATTACAGCAAAGTCCTAGACCTTCTCTTCTTTTCCTGGGAACCAAATGGGCCTTAGATAGCCCAAAGGTGGGCAGCCAAGAGAAGCTGAAGTTCCAATCAATGCACAGACTCAGTCTATATTCAGCCCTGAATGCTTACACACTGGGGGATTATCCAGTAATCTGCCAGGGTGAGACTTGCAGTGGGGATTTGTTTGCCCAGTGGGGACAAATGACTTTATAAGGAGGAAATGGTAATAGTGTAGGGTAGAGGGCCAGAGTCATTAGATGGGACGGGGAAAGCAACTACCATCCCATGAACACACTGGACTCACTTTTGGTCCAAAGACATTTGAGAGTACTATAGGGAAAACCTCCACTATCCCCTCCACATCTCTGGAGAGGAACAAGCTGCAGAGCAAAGACCTGGCCAACCAGGACCAGAATTATGTAGCAACTCAATGACAATTAATTAACACCTCCTGTTCCAAGACAAAAGCAAAGTTGGCTTTACATGTCCTATTGTGCCCACCAGTGTATGGCACGTTTTTGGAGCTGTAGGTACCTGACTAATCTTGTTGAACACAAATGGGCAGGGATCCTGCTTAAATTGCCTTTTCAAGAAACTAAATCCTAGCGCATGAGAGGAAATGTTCTAAACCTATCTTCTCTTTGGGGTCAGACAGAGGCCTAAGTCCATGACCACTGCCCCAAGGTTTGGCTTCCTGGTTTACTCAGCAGCCAAGGGTACTTCATTTCTTGCAGTCTGGTACATTCCCACCCTCCTTCTCCCTCAATTACCAACCAGCTTGACCCAGGTCCCGCCCCTTCTTAAGTGAAATTTCTCTATCATCATAGTGAACTGGTGAAGCTACTGAGGTAGTAAGCAATCCATCATAACATTTGTGACCGGTTAACTTTAATTTGTCAAAATAAATCTGCAGTATTTTGCATGTTAGTAATACAGTGCTGGTATTGACAGGAAAAATCATCTGCTTACATAGAAACCTTCATTTAGGAGCACAACCTTAGGAGGGAAATGGATAACACAATAAAAGGCAAGGGCAGGCCAAGCAGTGAGCCCTAGAGCATAACAGGCTGGACGTCAGATTTGAGGATTATCTAATACAACTGTTTAGCTGCCAATCTGATAAAGGGGAAGCTCTCAAACAGGTTACAACCAGAAGGGGAAAACACACTGCTTTTAGGTAGAGCGGTGGCCATCGTGGCTTCAACACCTAGTTGAATCAGTTCATTGGCATCAAAACTCAATTCCAGTTCCATGACACAGGAGAATTTCACCACGACCTACTTGCCCCCCCTCTTGCCCCTTTCAGTGGCCTGCTGCCACCCCCATCCTGCTATCAACTCTCTCCCTCCCAAAAGAAGACACGACGTGGCTTTATTATTGCAGACAAGCTTCTTACGTGAATAAAGAATGCATACAAAATAGTATTTTAACTGAAGTCATACAATGAAGTCTCACTCCTGTTTATTATACAATGAGTTGATAAAACAATCATTTCTAGTATATATCTTTTTTCTTTTAAAGAACTAATACTCTCAGGGTTCTGACAACCACACTCTAGCCTGGGAGGAAGGGTTTACACCTGCCCCCATGAAGTCTGCTCCTTGGGCCACAGTGGAGGAAGTCTGGCTGCCTGAATCATGGAGGATCATGATCACCAGTCCAGCCAGAGAGATGACAGGTTCCAGCAGGCAGTGCCAGCACCAGATCCTGGTGCTGTCTACCAGGAAATAAAGGCTTCCTCTAAATGTGACCACTACCCACTCAATCCAGGCCCCAGCAGGGCCATGCTTGGATGGGGCTTCCCTACACAAGTTTCTTCTAGTAGTCCACACATAATGCTCTACATATTAAAAACAAACCATCTTTGTACTGTGGATAAGAACAGTTGTAACAAAGTCATAGCTACATATTTTTCTCTACATTTTGTTTATTGAGACAAACTAATTAAAAGGCACAAACATAGGGCATGTTTACATGGACATTATAACAAACATATACATTAAAAGTGTAGGAATGTGTTGCCTTCCTGCTAAACAGAAAGATCCTAAGCTTTTATATATACAAAAGTTGTACAATTTAATGTCCTAAAGTACAAAAGATCATTTATAAAATTATTTTACACTAAGTACTATTTATTTTATTTTTTACTATGTAGTTTAACCCCCTAGAACTGTTTGTATAATGACACACAGATACCTGTCCCTGATGTAGGAAGTCTGCTCAGATGCAAGGTATTTTGATGTTTGAACTGACACAGTGGGGTATAAACGGAAGTCATCCAGTTTGATAGTCAGTCCTGCAACCATTCTGCAAGATCAACATAACTAATTTCCACTTCACTTAACTGCAAGATTAAAAAAGGGAAAAAAACCCAAAACATATTGCAACTTAAAAAAAAAAATCACAGCGTCTTGGTTTTAGTAAGTTGTTTTTTTTTTTTTTTTAAAACACAATGCTTAAAAACATTAATGTGTGGCATGATGGCATAGAGTATCTGTTTCCCTAGCTTTTGGTTTCTACTTTATGTACAGAGATAAAACATCCCACTAAGAAATAAAAAGCACATGTCTTAACGTGCACAATAATTGCTGGGTTTCTACAGGGAATGCAGACAGCTGTCTCCCTGAAAACACCACAAAGCTGATATAAGTGTTTCCTAAAAAAAAAAAAAAAAAAAAAAAAAAAAAAAAAAAAAAAAAAAAAAAAAAAGTGATGTCCATATTTACAAAGTTGAGCAAATCTGCACAATACTTGATTAAGAAACGGAAGGAGAAATTAAAAAAGTACACTCTGCTTGTTCTGAAGGGGTATACTACCTAGTTAGTGGTTAGAATAAAAACTGTATACAATTTAATATAAGACATAAACTCTAGTGAGCAACTAACACATCTGTCCCTGTTGTAAATTCAACAGGCTTTGATTGGGAGAGAGAGGGGCATATTACATCCCAGTGCCTCCAGCGTCTTCCAATTTAAAGTAATATATTTTAACTGTTCCAAAGCATTCCGTGGATCCTGAATAGGAGTCCTATCAGCCTCCATTTGCTAGGTGTCTGCTTGTCCGCACTCAACTTCTCCTGTCAGATGCGGCCTTTTCTTATCAAAACACAATTTGTATATTTTGGTTGGGTTTTTAAAAAATTTTTTAAAAAGTCAACTACAATGCTATATTCCATCAGGATTAATATGCTGAGCAATATTTACATCTCCAAATATCAGGTCACAATCCCTCTTATATGTTGAAGTTAGAATGATAAATTATCATATGCTTTGCATATCAGAGCTGGTATCACCTTTCCCATAGGGAATGCTGCCTGAAATTAACATATTCCCAAAGGTAAAATGCATATTCTCTGAAATGCATTTTATTATGACAATGCATGTATTTACTCATAAAAACAATAAACAGACAATTCTACACTAGCTCTCAATCCATGGATTTAGAACTTCAGGTTAAAATCAGTCATCCACCTTGGATAGGAAGAAGAGGTCTGCTAGTGTTTAGAACAAATGATTTACTGGGTTTAGAAACAGTAATGCTGTTTTATTTTTAAATAAATGGGTTTTACTTTTCATATGATTGGTTTTAATTCTGGCATTTCATCTTGCCAACTACTATCCTGTTTAAGCAATGCTGTCAGCTAAAAGGAATTTCTGATTAAACTAAAGTGGTCCAGTGATAAGTTACATACACACCCTACTTTGAACAATCCCAGCCAAATTGAAGAAAATGCTACTACACTATTATTAACTAATGTAATAAAATCTCCCAATTTTATGGTTTACCTTTTGCTTTAATAAACTAAAAGTAAGTTGCTGGTAAATATTTACTTTAACCCATATTTTGATTTTATAATACTGTTTACCAAGGTGGTGATGTAGGCAAAGCTTGGGGTAAGAAAGGCATGCTCTCTACAGGCCTCATTGCTATATTGAGAGGGGCAGCTAACGTCATAGGTGTGGGCAGGTTCATTGGAGACGTGATGGTGACAGGGTGTGCTATATTCACTGGGGCAGTGACAGGAGTAGGGAGGTTGACAGGGGTTGTGAGTGTTAAAGGAGAGGTCATGGATAATGGACTGGTTATAGTTACTGGGTGCCCTATGTTCATTGGGCTGGTTATGTTAACTGCACTTGAAACATTTACTGGACTTCTCATGCTCATTGCAGCTGCCACTGTGACTGGGTTTGACATAGTCCCAGATGACACAGAGGATGTTATATTGAATGGAGTAGTGAGAGTCACAGGTGTCGTAGCAGCCGTGGAAGTTTGGCACAGGTTAGCAGCTTCTAAAATAAGAAGACAAAAGGACCTTTAGACTCTCAAAATAGTATAAAAAAAACCCCATAATTTTTAAATCAACTTAGTTAAAAAAGACAAACATTTAATGAATTACACTAGTTAGGGGGAGCCTTCTGAACACACGACTGAGAGTGTGAATCCCTTTTCTGATGCTGTAACTCCTGCAAGGACTTACACAACTTGGTTAGCCTTGTTATTTTTGGTTTCAGGTTTAGATTTACTTACCTGCCTCACAATGATGCTAGGAAGATCAATTAATTTCTGCAAGGCACTGGGGAGGGGAGTGCGGAGATGAGGTGAGGTGGGGTGGGCAGAGATATCAAGCAGGGCTAAACATTTTATCATTTCACGCAGTTCCTTCTGAGTTTTAGACTTTCCTGGGAAGAGCCAACCACCCATAAAGGTGAAAAGAACTTATTTACAAAGATCTAAACTGATGGTCACACAGTAACAGATATCAGAAAAAATCTTCCTTTAAGTCACACTGTAACTAATGGAAAGGGGAAGAGGGAAGAAAGGGGGAGGGAAAGATTGATTTTCAATCTACATATTCTAAAAGTCTTCTCCCAAGTAAAGTTACATTCTGTTAAGGTTTTAGAAATTCTTAAGTAAAGATGGGTAAATAAAAACTTTTAATGTCATTTGTTTACTTCAGCCTTAGAAAAACTGTTATAGTTAAATAATCCTGTTATTTCTGGTTGTTTCTTTACTATGGTTAAGAAAGAAAAACTAGGCCTTAGTTATGTTTATGTTTTCCTCCCCACTCCCATTTCTTTCTAATGCTGGCAATCACACACTTTATGACTAGTATTACTTAACTACTATATTGCACATACCACAGACAGTATCAAGGATGAATAGCCAGGTAACCCACTGTGAACTGGGTAGCCTGGTCTCCAGGTCAAACTCCTCAACAAAATTTATCACTACCTATGGGTGTGTCAGAAAATAGCAATAAGAAGATGGGTGTGTGGACTGTGACTTGGCTGTCAAAATGGAGAAATGCATTTGAGACTAAAGACAGGTCTTCAAGCCTTCCACATGTGGGTCAAATCACTTTAGGTGGACCCTAGGGTCAATAAGCAGTCTTTCCTTAATGTAACGGAAATTTGGCTTACTCCAAACTCCCCAACAGAGACTGGCTGAGGATCAAAATTATCTGTCTAGGGAGCTTTTAGGGGGAAAAAAATGGCTTCCTAGTTAATTCAATAGTGAGATTTAGATGGAACCTGGGAAATGTGACTCTGTAAGAAGTTCCTGCAATAATGATCTCACTGTTACCTGGGTTTGGAAACTTATACCATATTACTTAGGCCCAATATTTAAATGGAACATAGCTAATTCAAGTTTAGGTTTTCAGGTTAGCAGTCTTTTCTCCCCCAAAATGTGACTTTTACTAAGATGGATAAAGAAGTTTCTAACATCAGTGTTCATTTCCAGAGAGACTCATGATACAAATGGTAATACAATAGCATTTTGTTTCATGGAGGTCAGAAGATGAGTTAAACAATTGAGTCTTACTGTGCAAGCAGACTGAAATACAATACCAAATAGAAAAGTGCAGAAAGAAAGAGAATGGAAGAGAAAACCAATTCACTTTTGAAGTTAGCATTTCACTTAACATTGCTAAGGCTATTCTCATGCTGTTTTTACTCTCCATGCATCATCTCCCTACCTTCCCCCCTCAAACCCTGCATTTACTTTTAGAATCTAACAGTCCTTTTACTATAACTTAACCACATATTTTATTTTTCCTGTTCTTAAAACTCCCTTCATAATACATATACTTTCAATCCACTGTGCAATTTATCACCACAAACATATATGCACTTTTCTATCCACCATGCCCATTTCTCTACCCTTTCTCATACCAAAAAGCATTTTATCAAGAAAATGAAAAATTTTTGTTTGTAATATAGGAGCAAACACCTGAGGAAGCACCTGAGGAAGTGGAAAGTCTATCTGGACTGCTGATTTCTTTTCCTTTAATGACAGTAGATACAGGAAAGAAGACGTTACTTATTTTATTTTTTTGAGACTAGGTCTTGTTATTTTTGCCTGTGGAACTGCAGGCTCACGTTGTCCGGGATACCACAGGCTCAAGTAACCCCCAGCCTCAGCTTACTAGGCAGCTAGGATTACAGGCGTGTGCCACCACGCCCAGCTATTTTTTGGGACCAGGTCTTGCTATGTGCCCGGCGGGACTCAAACCGTGATCCCTGGCCCCGGCTGCAGCTTCCTAGGCTGCCGCTTACAGGCATGTACCACCATGCCTGGCCTTATTTCTTTTATTTTTATACAAGAGTACAGGATGGAAGAAACTATAGAGAAAAGGAAATACAGAAGTGCCTAGTCACAGAAATGTCTTAATGGATTTAATAAAGTAGTAAGACACAGCAGGGGTAAGGGAGAAAAGAAGAAAATTAGGAATCTGTCCTATGACTGATGGTATATTGACAAAAATCATTTATTTGAAATGTCTGTACAACAGAGGAGCCAAAGCTACAACTAGGAAGTTGAAAAGTTGTGTGGAAAACTGATGCTCTAATAGATTCCTTGTAAGATTTATAGGAGAGAAAACCAAAGTATTCTTAATTTTAGTAAATATTACAGTAATATCTCTAGCAACCGAAGTAGATACATGTTAATTCCTGCTCCAATGACAGACTGTACCAGATGATGGGTGAGACCAAGAGACATGACATCAGTACAATACAGCAGCTCCTCGAATAACATACTTTTGTTACATATTTTGATGAAGGAAAAAACCAATACAGGTCAACTATGAATAAAAAGACATTAGAGTCGCATTTTCTAAGAACCTACTGACAATGTTAAATGAGGACTTACTGTGCTGCAGCCTGACACATGTAATAAATAATACAATGCAGGAAAAACACTAAAGAGCAGAAAACAGGCCGGGCACGGTGGCTCGTGCCTGCAAGCTTCAGCCTATGAAGCGGCCGGGGCTAGGGATCGCGGTTCGAGTCCCGCCTGGGGCCCGTAGCCAGACCTAGTTCCAAAAAATAGCTGGGCATGATAGTGCGCGCCTGTAATCCCAGCTACCTGGGAAGCTGAGGCTGGGGATTGCTTGAGTCTGTGGTACCCCAGGCAACGAGAGCCTGCAGTTCCACAGGCAAAAATAGCGAGACCTAGTCTCAAAAAAAAAAAAAAAAGAGCAGAAAACAGCACAGTTCTAAGAAAATGAACTAATGTACACATAAGGATATTTCATCCATCTCTTAAAATGAGTCTACGGGGCAGAGGTGGGGGGCACCTATAGTGCATGGAGGTTGACATAAAAAAGGAACTCCGAGCAAAGATAATCAAAGACCAAGTCTGGCTACAAATTTGCTTTAAAGAAACTGAAAGAAAAAACATGACAAGGATTGAGAATTTTATTTTCTCATTAAAAAAAAACTTACCTGAAAGCTTGGAAGCTTTGTGTTCCCAGTAACTTTATTAGCTATATCCCAGTAGATAGCATTTCCATAAAGCAAGACACCCCAACTGTGACTTCTTGATTTGGTCCTTGGCATACTAAAAGGGAAACACTCCTCTAGTTGTACCTTAGTACTGGAAGCCTCATCTTACCTTTCTTTCTTGCTTTGACAGCTTCTTCCCACAGTCTCAATGTCTCTACCTGCTTCCCTGGCCAGCTTGTCACATGCTGTTGTTGCTGCTGCTGCTGCTGCTGCTGCTTCTGGTTGCTGGTCTCTTCACTCATGCAAGCTACTCCAAAGGCAAAGCAGAAACACTCCATTTACCTTGCAAAAGTATGGCTATTTTTCCAAAATCCAAAATTCAGATACTCTGACTCCTCATGTTTCTATGATCTTTTAATATCAACTCAATTGCTTTTACTATAGTGTATCTTTTTTGCTGCTTGTATCTATGTTGGTCAAAAGAGAGAAATTAAAAACATCTAGAGAGCTAGGAGAAGCCAGTAACAAAAAGAAAATAATTTTTTGCTATAATAAAAATTATCTTTAAGAATGGAAGTTGCATATTAGATTGGACTGATTAATGCTCATAAAAGTATCTAACATACTTGGGACTTGAGACACAATGATATATGTATCATTTACAAAAAGTATATTTTTATAAAGTCAATGAAGCATGACATGCTAGATAATAACCCAGTTACTTAACAGAGAAAGCAGATTAAAACACATTAAGCATTCTTTTTCAGTCTCTTCTGGCCACCTATTTTTATGAAAATTTTATATTTCCTTTGCATATGCTTATATAATTGAGTAAAGAATTAGGAAAACACTTTCTTCTGGTGGGTAGGGCAATCTAAAAGAAAAAAAATCTGCTAAGTGCAAGTATTTAATTTTATTCACAAGTCCACAAGAAAATACTAATTGAACTCTGAATTTAAGGATCTGAATTTGAAAAGTAAACTTATTAACACTGCTTTCACCTTCAAGGCTGTTACAGACATGTTATTCATATAATCAGGAATTAGAAGACACTAACACTTGAGCATCTTCCTAACATTAAATTTGCCTGGCATAAGATAGAAATTCCTAGTGTGGTTTCTGTAACCTGATTCTAACATACTAGAAACTTTTATTTAAACCACACAAAGAAGGGATGTATTGAAAAAGAACTGCAGGGAAACCATGCTCTTCTTTTATAGGTATTTTTTTAAATTGATTGCACATATGTATATATTTTACATCTCTGTATACTCGAGTTTTTCCCACCCTTTTTCACCCATGAACCATCATCTTAATCTCTTGTGCGCTGATTTTACCTCCCTCCCCCTCCCTTGCTCTATGCTTCAGTTCTGCTGATTGTCAGTTTTAAGTTTTGCTTATTTTCATGAGTATTATTAATATTAGACAAACACAGAATTTAAAGCAAAATCAGTGAGGAGCTTATCAGTGTTTTTTGTGCTCATGTATGTCAAGTTTATTTTATATGTTTACTATACTCTACATAGATGAAAGTTTACACACTAGTAACAGGTGAAAACATTTAAAATGACTATTAACATAGTCCTGAGATCAGAGAAAAAGCACCTTCAATGCATTCCAAAAACCTAGGTTTCATCAACCTGAAATGCAGAAGAAATAGTTTGAATGTCACCTACTTTTACTGATGCCTTGTTTACATGTATTACAGTTGATACTTTGGCTCTGCCCATGTGTCTTTAAGTGGCTGGTGATGTATGCTGCACTCAGGAGCTTCCCACAGATGTTACATGATACTTTGCCTTCATGGCGCACCATGTGTGTCCGCAGTCTGTCTTTGGTGGCAAAGGCAGCAGTGCACGTCTGCATGAGGGAGGAAAACTTTTTTTAAATATAGACTATCCTGTTCTACTCATTTTAAAGTATGTTATATTCTAGTTATTACCCTAACCCATGTTATTAGCAGACAGAGCACACAGAATTTTAACCGCATGTGTTATTTAGAATCATAATCATTAAAAAAAAAAAAAAATACTAGGTAAACTGTAGACCCTCACATTTTAGGAGAAGGAAAAATAAGAGAAGTGAAAAGATGCTTTACAGACAATTAAATCTAGATTTAAATCCAGCTCCCCAACTCACTAAACCGTTTAGCCATAAGCAAGTTAATCTATCTGAATTTGTTTCTTCATCTGTAAAAGGAGAATAGTAATACCTACCTCGCAAAATTACTCATGGATTAAGAGTCTGGCTCAAAGCCTTGCACTCAATGACACTAGTTTCCTTCCTTCAACTGGATTTTTCTTAAAATTCAAATCATTTACTTAATAAAATTAGTCATTAACAAATTTAACTGAAAGAAGAACAAAAAGGCTTCCAGCAACAAACTGGAATCACTGTTTAATTTAGCAAGATTTTTAAAAAAGAGCTGTTTAATTTAGCAAGATTTTTAATCTTTTCATTATCACAACTTATGTCCAAAAAAATCATTAACATGAATAGATTCCCAACTAGTAAATACTCTAATTTGGCAATAAAAATTCATTAAGTGACAACATTTGGGACAAAGTTCTTATTTTCTTCTATAACAATTAAAACTGCCTCAATATGAACCCAAATTAACTTAGAGCACTTATTTATTCCTTTCAAACACACAACCTTCGCTAGACTTTTTTCTCCCTTATAACAATAAATGCTGCTGCCCAAGGAAAGGGAAATATAGCTTCATGAAAATAATATATTTACACCTTTAAATGATCTTGCTTCAATTGATTTAAAAAAAGCTGCTACTTACATTTTATAAAACTAGACTCCAAATGTACCACATTTATTCAAGCCAATAATTTTAAGACTATTCAAGAATGGTGAAATATGACTGACTGAGAACTTCTGGATAATGTGCATTAAGTGTTACTCTTAAGGATAAGTCATTTTAACTCTTACTTGGCATTTGAAGGGTCTTTCTGTTGAATGGACATGTTTTACGTGACAGCTTAAGTGGTCAGGCCTGTGAAAGAGAGTTTTAACAAAAGATGTAATGGAACAGACATAGAGAAATGCTATTTACTGTGACGCTTACATGCTTGGCAGACCTGCGGGGTACACTGTAAAGAAGTGAGCAAAATTACATACTCCCCCTCCTCCCACTGCGAGCCTCCTTACCTCTTTTACCATAAACAAAAGTCTTAGTCTTTCACCAGTTTATCTTCTCTCCTAGTCAACATCAAATCAAATCTTTACAATTACAAAGTACCCTGAGTTTTAGTCCTCACACTTGCCAAAACAGCTACTACTAAATGAACTTTAAAAATGAAAATTAGTAAAGTGTTAGTAACCACAGAAATATGGGGAAAAAAATCTTAAAAGTTAGAGAATCATCTCAACTTCCAGGAAATAAATTTCTTGGATTTACACAGATAGTGAACCTCACAGCAAATCACCCAATGGACCAAAAAGCTGGTGATTCTGCAGTGGCAAGTATGAATGTACCAAATGAAGGCCTGAGTCCACCAAGGTACTTCTTAAAAGAAGTAAGTCAATCATCACTATGTCACCTTTTGTCAGCAACACCAAACAGGAATTAGACTTGGACATTGTTCCTTTATCTAGCACTGATCTCCTCTAATAACACAGGCCTATTCACATCTATTCACAAATAAAACTTCTAGATCACACAGAGAGAAAACTGAAAGTTCACTGATACCATAATGAAAAGAGCAAAGCAAAATGCAGTACCTCGAGAAGCCTTTCCCACAAACACTGCAAGTATAGGGTTTGGTGATGCCTCCTTCATGAGACCTCACATGGTAAGTCATCCGGTCCTTCCTCTTGAAGCGCTGATTACAAATAGGACACTCGAAGGGCTTTTCGTCCGAATGGGAGAGCTTGTGCCGGTTGAGATGGTACACATCTCGGAAGGCCTTCCCACACATCTCACAAGCATGGTTCTTCTTGACAGGCTTACTGGGTTTCTTGACAGACTGGGTCACAGGCATAGCTGTGGTGCTGGCACTGCTGCTGGGGTTAGTGCCCGAGGAAGATGTAGTGACTGTTGATAAGATGCCTGCAATTGTCGACACCAACGAAGTTCGGCTGCTGTCCCCAGCGATGGTGGAGATAAGGGGAACCACCGTGGTGGGGGTTTTCTTTGGCCGGGACACCAGTTTGATCCCTGTGTGGCAGGACTCGTGGCGCCTCAGGTGATAGCTGTCCCTGAAAGCTTTACTGCAGTAAGTGCACACAAAAGAAGTTTTGGGTTTTTCTTTTTTAATCCCAATGGCATCCTTTAATGTTTCTGGCGCAGCCTGAGGTTTCTGAGTTATTGGTATTGGAAGCAATGGTTTCTGATCAGGGGGCTCCACAGCAGAGCTCAGGAGGGGCAGCAAGCTGTTCTGTGCTGCCTGCTGTTGGTGATGGGAGGCTTCGTGGGCCTAAAACCAAACATTTACACTTCAGAAACTCAGCCTCTCACAATGACCTTCAAAATTCAACATGCTCCAGACAATAGAGACCAGAAAAAAATAGTCAAAGAATGTGTAAACTACTCTCTGCAGCAGATATCCAGAAACTACCTAGTTAGTTTGAGAGATCCCAATATAAACCATTTCAAAAGACTTTTGCGACTAAGTTGTTCACATTGATCTTACTTTCAAACAGCTGACTAAACTACACACCTCAGGGGTTCATATGGGATATACCAGCAGAGGAAATCAGTCTGCATTAGTCTGTCAGTGCTGAAACCAAGTTTAAATAACTTGTCAAAAAAATTACGCTCCAGACTTAAGTACTTAACAGTACCTTACTGAAGTAATGCACAAACCACACACTCACACACAATTATATGTAACCATCTACTGGTCTATTACTTAGGAAAAGGCACTATGTCTCCCTTTCCATCAGAAAACTCTTAGTAACTGAGGAAGGAGAAGGTTGCTGAGTGATAAAAGGAATCTAGTTTTTAGAATACATATGCTACTTGTTAAGTTTACTTTTAAAGTTTTCACTTAGCTCCACTAAATGATTTGGTTGAAATGAAACCTGCTATTAATCAGCCTGGAAGGCATCTGTAAAGGTAGCCCACGGCAAAACACCTGTCAGTTGTTTCTCAGTTCATTAAATCTTACACTAGACATCTGCATTCTTTAGAAACACTAGCTGTTCAAACCCTAAACGATGAAAGATTGCTAAAACTATAAATAATAAAAATTCCTTTCATTTTCATCTTTCAGCAGTTGTAGGTTTCATTAAAATATTAGACATGCTGCTATAACGTGCTTTCCACTCCAAAATGGGAGGCTGGACACTGTCTGGAATTTTCGTTAGCTGCACTGAAACTAAAACGTCATCACTGATCAGTTCTTGGTATTTATGAATAGTTACTCTCTTGGTTTTGATTCTTTGAAAATTCTCTATTCCTCCATACGGATAAACATTTAGGAAATGATGGGGAAAATTCCTGAAATAGTTCTTCTAATATGTTGTATTTTAGAAACTCTTGACAGGGCCCAAGCCCCCAGACTTGAGTTTTGTAATCCTAAAAGGATTAGAGGTAGAGTTCCAAGTATGTTAAGCATACAGTATCTTAGAAGGGGCCCATTTCATTATTTTAGACACCATAATCACAAGTTCCAGTTAATTAAGGAGGAAAAACAAACAGTACACATACAGAGAGATAAAAATATTCACTATATATTGCTCCATGTTTACTTGGGAGCAGTACAATAGCTAAGCCTGGATCCAATTTCCTCCAAATCATCGAAAGGTGAGATGTCCAGAATTCAACTTAATAATTTTCAGCGATTCTCCCTTTAAGTTCTGGAAGCATTCACAAATTATGTGCTTACTTATAAGCATCCTTTGGACTTCCAGTGTTCATAGTGAATTACAGTTCACCTTTGAATTAACGCATGAAGCTCCTGTCAGTGTTGTCTATGACATTTGTAGAAACTTAACAGAACTTAATAAATCTTACCCCTTTTTCAACATGGCTGTAGGACATCTAAGTTTCCACACAGTATACAAATGGTTAATAGCTGAAGATAGCTCAAGATATACAATTTCAAAGGCTAACAGATCAGATAATAGGGAATGCAAATCTTCTGGACAAAGTTCAGACTTATATCATTTAGAGGCATTTTTCAATTCTAAACAACCATTAGTTCGATGGAGTACTAAAAGCACTTACTGCCATTTTACCAATTCAGATGTCTGTGGCAACATAAAGTATTTTTACAGCACTGCTGAAGCTCACTCTCACACGAGGGTCAGACCAGGTCCCTGCTTCTTGGGTGTAATGCTGCAGAATGCCTCGACCACTACAGGAACCACTCTCTAAGGATTCCTAGGATCCCCACACTTCTACATGAAGCCTTCTAAGAGGGGAACTGGGTTTCCCCAACTTGTTCTCTGGGGGAGAGACAGAATAAAATAACAACCACAGCCTGCCTTCAGTTAAGTGATTAAAAAACAACAACTTCTGGGTAGACTTTCATTTGACTAGCATCATCATACCAAAGTTTTAATTTTACCTCCCACCTCTTTCAACTGCTTTATAATCCCTACCCAGCCTCTTTTCCTGAGGCCCACAAAAACCAAAACAGAATTGTAATTTCATCACCCAGGGTGTCAGGAATGGTACTGTGAAATCTCCAGTGCCAGAGGGTAAAAGATTTTGTACTGAAACAAATTAGCATCAGTGAGTCATATCTTGAACGTCCTGTTAGAAGAATCATTCATCAAACATTTTAATAGCTATGGCTTTCACTTTCCACCAGGTTATCTAAAAGCAAGCAGGTATTAAGTTGTTTTTAAAATATAGGTTCAATAAATTGGTCCAGAAAAGAAACAGAGAGATTTAACTCTCCATTTCCCCCAGGGAAAATTACTTAAAATTGGAACTCAATAAGTCTATTCATACCTTTCCATAGAAAAGTCTGAAATATTCTCTTTACCCATTCAACTGTCCTCGGCTCTACATTATAAGTTTTCCAACAATTTTCACAGCACACACTGCCAAGCCCAGGATCAAATAATAGCTTTCATACTTCTCCATCAGGTGGAAAAAAAGATTTTAATAGCTGAAAAAAATTAAATAATATAAATCTAATTAAAAAGTTGATCAATAAATGTTTGGTATTTGCTTTATCCAGGGAAGGAATGAAAGTATTCCAAACGGTTTTTCAACTTTCCAAGAATTAGTTAATGGGTTTTTCTTTTACAGAAAGAACTCTTCCCCCCCCCCCCCCAATCTCCATTAAATTCACAGCGAGCAGATTTAGTATGGTAAATCTGAATCACTCATCCTGTGAAAATCCCATTAATCCCACATTTTAAAATGACTATTTGAAAGTTTTTTCTAGAGAAGGTATTTGCCACCTTTGCACCAATCTGGATACCAGTTATTTATCACTCCTTTTCCAATGCACTTTTAAATTGGCATATCACATTATTATCAAGCTCATCAAAAACAGATAAAATACTCTAGTATAATGAGGAAAGAGGGGAGTCCGTAATTTTTCAATCTTCATTTTTAAGAAGCTCGAAATGTATTTTAACAACTACTTAAAATCAAATTACTCACATTTGAAAGAATACAGTCCTAAAAACAATAAACCAGCTAGCTCTACACAATAAGATGTTCGAATTATCCAATTCCCTGTATTAATTCCACCGGGATGGATCCTGTGGTAGGGAGAATTTTTTGAAAATTCTGCATCCGTTCCTTGTTAGTTCCAAAAGGTCTCAAGCGCCCAAGTTACGCGTTTGGGATTTCGCTAAGTTATTCAAAGAAGGAAAATAACTCAGAGGCGGGAAGAAAGCACTTAAAGTGACGAGCTTCCTAACCTCCTCCAGTTCCGAAGTTTCCCGGTGAGCTCATCACGACTGCCCACTAACAGCTTGGTTTGCAAATAGAAACGAAGCCGGAAAAAAGTAAATTCCAGCGTAAGACCTTCAACTAGGGGTCCCCCACCTAAAGTGGGTGGTCAAAAGGATTGTCAACGTCCTGGCTAGAGTCACTTTCAAGTTTCTTGCAAAAAGTGAAGTCCAACACCCCAACGAATGACTCATCTGGGGGCTTTGTAAGCGGACTTTGTTTGCTCTCTCCACTTTCCCTCTCCCCCACTTGGAGGAAACGTTCGAGGTGGGACGAGAGAGAAAGGCACTCGGGGGAGAAGGTTGGGCCTCTTGGAGTCCCGGCCCCCACCACTCC
>PVHY01025488.1:0-18357 GCA_004024945.1 Uropsilus gracilis
CTCTCCTTCCCTCTGTCTCTCTCCCTCTCTCTCTTGCTCTCTGGCATGCACACACACACACACTTGCATCTTAACAAATATACTCACCCATACATAAAGCAGGCTGCATATTCAGCTTCTCCCAGCCTCTATTCCCCTGTGCTCAATCTCTACATTTTTAGCGAATAATAGCATTGATGAGGAAGACTGTCAATCCCACATAACCTGATTTTAAAGAACCATGGCTACATGTGAGAATGAAAGTATTGGTTTGATACTTCTATTTTGACAACTAGGGACCCAGGTCCTATGGTGGTGGCATGAGTAACAATTTGGGTAAAAGGCAGAAGACATTTGGCAATGAACAATGTTATCTGCGGATCCTCTCCTGTAAAGGAGGCTTATTGGTAAGGAGGCATAGGTATAAGAAGGGTGGGTCAGATGAACAATTTCATTTCAGACCAGGAAGTTATACTCAAGGCAGCCATAGTTAAAATCAATGCTAATTCCCTAGTCTAACTTTCAAAAATGTTTCTACTATCTGTTTTTTTTTCCTAAAATTTCAATCCCCCCTGAAATAACTCCAGAGAAACTTCTAAATATTTTAGTGATATTCATAATTATACTAATATTTATTTATCACTAGTTATATGATAGAGAATGTACCAAAGACTTAGCATTCTGATTGAATATTCATAATATATATATGAGGATATAATTATTACCCACAAAATAGACATTAAAAAAATAGAGGTCTGAAATAGTTAATGATTTTCACAAGAACAAACTTCGAGATATTTTTCTCTTCTAAAATAAAGTGCCCCTTTATTTTAGGGGCACTTGGTACCCCTTCCATTCTCTTACACTCTGGTGCCCCTTCCATTCTCTCACACCCCACTCTTTGTTTACTAGTTGTGCTAAGCCCATTTGTCTCTTTGTTTCCTGTGGCAGTGTCCTTTCACTGGGTGAGGGACTATGTTGTTTGAACCAGACGAGCCTAGCTGGTAGGTTTTCAGTCTTAAGTTTGCATTGGCTGGCCAGTCTGTATTCATTTGTGATCTGTGCATGTTTTCCTGCTGCAGGCCGTCTTCTCCAATCCCATCTCCACTGCTTTGCTGTTTTACCTTATGGCTCTGGTGTCAGATTTAGGGGGTCTTGCCCCCAGCCACTGTTGGTGAAGAAGTTTCTCTGGGAATCCAGGCATCTATGAATGGCCTTTGTAGATCATCTCTTCTGCCTCAGTTTGCAGTTTTGATGTGGGACTCATTACCCCATCTTTGGTCTTCCTCTCCTCTCCAACAGTGTGGAGAGGGGAAATTGTTCTCCTAGAAGGCATCTCCAAAATGAGGTCCCGGGTCTTCCTGGCCCTGTGGGCGCATAGGTGCTCATGGTGACATGGTATCTCTACAGTTGCTTCTCTTGTCTTGTGTGCACTGGTTCTCTTGGTTGTCCAATTGCTGTGTCCAGTTCAGGTTTTGGGGCTGGATTTTTGCATGATCCCTCACCCATTCTATGATGGGGTTTGTGTTGTGCATGATCTTGCTCTACCCGTTCCCCTCCACCCTGCCCCTGCGCTGGTACCTCCCTGCACTGGGGTGAGCTCGGGTGGCTGAGCTTGCACCCTTCCATGCTCCCCTTGGGCTAGGAGCAGAGGGCAACATGGCTCCGCCGATTCAGGATGCAGATGGCTGCCCTGTGCAACAGCTACCCGCTGGTGGGTGGGGCCACCATATCCCCCACCCTACCCCTCCTCCAGGGCTCACCAGGCTCAGGGGCCTTAACCAGGGGGCCTTGATCCCCTTTGCTCCCTGCTGGCAAGGGAGCTCGGACAGCTGGGGACCCAGACTCGCAGGCAGCCCTCAGGTGGCTGCCTGCTGGTGGGTGGGACTCCTCTTCTAAATTTTAGATGTAAGTTTCTTCCATTACCTTTTGGTTATTCTGTGTTTCTAGGTACAGAGGAGACAGTGGTAGCCTTGATGCTCATTACTTCAGTTCTTCAAAGGCAAAGGAGAGATTTTATACACAATAAGAATGTAGAGAAAACGACATGAGGAACAAAATTACTCCTTAGACTGATGAATTCATTTATTCAACAAATATATATTATATATATATATTTTTGAGACTAGGTCTTGCTATTTTTGCCCGTGGAACCGCAGGCTCTTGTTGCCCAGGGGGGTCACAGACTCAAGCAATCCCAAGCCTCAGCTTCCCAGGTAGCTGGGATTACAGGCGCATGCCACCACGCCCAGCTATTTTTTCGGAACTAGGTTTTGCTATGGGGGCTGCAGGCGGGACTCGAACCACGATCCCTAGCCCTGGCCCCTTTATAGGCTGAAACTTACAGGCACAAGCCTCCGTGCCCGGCCCAGCAAATATATATTGAAACCCTATTATGTGACAGGCATTATTCAAGAAGCTGGAGTTACAGTGGAGGAAAAATAAACAATAGACAATTTTTTTTCCACTCATGCAACTTATAGTCTAGTAGAAAAAGACTGATGATGAACAGTAGAATAAATAAATAACTACTTTGCAAAGAATTAAAATCAGTTAATGGAATAGAAAATAACTAAATGACAATAGGTTTTTCCATAGAAATTAGATGTTGAAATAAATGGAAATATAATCTATAATAGCCAAAGCCACTTTTGAAAAAGAATATAGACCAATTACTTAACATTATGAGATTTTGAGATTCACTATGAAGTTGCAGTAATCAAGTAGTATGATATGAGGGAAGATTAAACAAAAAAGACATATCAGTGAAAACCATAAGTCTAGGAGGCAAAGACATGCAATAGAAAAAGATAATATTCAGATGAGATAATGTGAAAACCACTGATAGTTATATGCAAACCCCCTCTCCCCCCCAAGCCTACCTAGTAACAGCTGTAAATCTAAACTTGTTAAGAATCATCAAAGAAAGAAAAATCTTGGAGACTTTGGTTGAGGCTGGGAAGTGGAAGCCCTGGTAAGGGATAAGGAGAAACTGGGTAGGAATGGAAAAGTCAGCAGGGATGATCATGATTAGGTTGAACGTGTTTGTCAAGAGTATTTCACAAAGATGTTGAACAGCTTCAGAGAGAGGCATGCACTGTTTGATTGTCTCTTGATTTATGTTTAAAACTATCACCCCACATGCTGCTGGAGAATGATTTTTAGAGAAAAAGGGAAGTTGGGTTTGGGGTACTTGTGGCAGCTGTTATAACAGTCCCTGTTGCCTTTCATGGGGTTCATATGAGGGGGATGGCTAGAAGTGGGCAGATGCAGACTATGCGTTGGAGGTAGAGGGGAATGGCCTTGCTGGCAGATAGAGATAGTCGGTGATGGAGGGAGAGAGATTGACAGGAGCTACAGGATTCTAGCTTGAGCCAAGTATGGGGCCAATAATCACTGCAATGAGAACTTTTGCTTGTGACTTTTTGATTTACAAAAGACTTTCTGGTATATCATCTCTTTTGTTTTATACAACAATCCTTGTGGGGCGGTGAAAATCATTCCTATTTTACAATTAAAGCAATTAAATCTGAGAAAGTTGATTTGTTTCTATCCATGCAGTCAGCAAGTAGAGGTAGTATGGGGGAAACTTGGTTTACTGATGTAATTTTAGATATATTGCTTTTTTTCCTACCCAACTTTTCTTCGCAAAGCCAAGAGAAATCCCACAAATAAGCACTGTCCCTCTGCTTGAGACCGTCACACTTCCTCACCCTTTTCCACCACAGCTCTATTTCAAGCTAATTTACTTCATATTTACAACTTTAGCACAGTTTAATAGCTGTTTCATACATCTATTTCTGCTAAAAGATGGCACTGCCTTATTTTTGGAAGCCTGATGATGCAAACAAAAGGTAATGTGATAGGGAACCTTTTGGTCTCTTAAATCACTGACTCAAATCAACACCAGATTATCAGGAATCCAAATATGTATTAGAGTCCAGTGATACCCACAATGATGCTGGTACAGTTACATTTCTCTTTGATGTTTTAATAGGATTTACATCATGTAATAAAAATTATCCAAAATTCCATAGTTTTAGATGTTTCACGGACATCTATACTACATTTTGCAAGAATGCTGAAAGACTCAGGGAATTTAATTTCCTGAGCCTAGAAAGTGCCTATTTGAATATTTGAATCCCACTCTATAAAGTAAAAGGGCATGTTCTTTCTATGATAATACTGTTTATTAGAAGGAAGAAATTCAATTCTTTGTTCTTGCCCCTTCAACATTTAGTATCCTTCTCCCCACCTGACTTGTCCTTCTGAGAATGGGAAGCAGACATAAACTCCCACAATTGGATATTTTAGTGAAGGATTTATTATCTGAAGCATAAAAATTGGTTCTTATACCTCTAGTTCACATCTTCAACAAAAATGTTGATTTCCCATCTCACTCCTTCTATCAAATACAATGTAGACAACTCTGCTATTTAACATAAGTGAATTAAAATGAAATCTCACCGTTTGTCTTTTTTAGAGATTTCTGTAAATGCCCTGGAAATTTGAAAGTCAAGCTATATAAAACCTGTGGCCTGCTGACTTTAGACCTGAATACTGCTGACATTTTACTAAAGAACATAGTCAGAACTCAAGGCAAACTCTGGAAGTTTAGTTAACAAAAAATTTCTGGGTGCCACAGTGGCCCAACACATAGAGCAGGTCCAAAAACAAACAACAGAAAAAAAATTTCTGGAAACTTGGTTAGTTAACAAAAAATCCAGGGCAATATCAAACAAGTTCAGCAGGGAAGATCAAAGTCTTGATATTTTTAGTGGAAAACTGATATGGGAAGTAGACAACATAACTTAAATGTTATTATTGAACATAAATCTCCTTTGGGGATTTTGCTTGCTTTCAACACCACCTAATGACAGTCAGCTGAGTTTCTCTGGGCAGTGACTAACCCCAACACTCTCAGCCAGCCTAGGGGTTGGATATCAGGCCCTGGTAGTGAGAGCTAGATGGCACCAAAGAGTAATTCTGTCAGCTGCCTAAGAATGAACAGTTTGTGGTGAAGAGTTTTCTGGAGTAAGAAATTCAGCGTTGTATTGCTTTTGTTTCCTCTAAGTGAAATGTAACATTACAAATAGGAGTACATTTTATTTTTTTTCCTTTTTTTTGAATACATTTTCTTCTTTCTCACTCTCCCTCTTGCAATCTTTCTGATATTATCTCCTACATTAGGAGATGTCATGGCTGGGGACATACACATGCACACACACACATTGCTTGGTAAAATTTTTCTTAGAATTATTATTTCAGAATCATATTAGAATTATTATTTGGAAATCACCAGTACTAAGCTATCTGAAGTTTTCCAAAATGACACACATCTTCTACCCGAATTCCAGATTCAGCAGTTATTTTTCCTTCCAGTGACAGAGGTGCTAAAGTTTTTGTAGGGTTATATAAGGCCAGGGTCTACTACGTGAACAGCTGGGAATATGACTGAAAGGACTATGGTGTCTTAGAATTAGGAGACACTGGGACTTTTTTGGTTCAGCTTTTCATTGAGGAATGTTGGAGGTCATTCATTTAATTTTGAAAGAGCATTTACTCCCAGATATCTGAGTCTATCTGGAAACATATGGATGGTCAGAGAAATGTTTCTGGTGCCCAGGATGGTGTGTTCTCATATAATAGTGCAGGACAGGGTAAAACTGAAGGGCTAGGAAAAGAACAAAATGGTAACTTACAAGTATGCGCGGCTATGTCACATGATATCCTGCACGGGAGCTAATCCATTCAACAGCTTTAGCTGTAATATTAATGACAGTGTGATTTTTGCTTTTAACAATTCCACGGTGTTTTCCTCTCTCTCCAAAACTTTCCAGTGGTCATAAATATTATAATTTCCTCATTTACTTTGGGTACAAGAATAACAGACTATACAAAGTACAGGATAGGGAACAATATTGGACGAGGTGATTTATACAGGCCAGAAAACACTAGGAAATAACCCTTCCCCCAATTTTTTTCTCTTTAATCTATGTCATCTCAGAAGTAAGATTTACTTCTGAAATGAATCCATTGTTACTCCTTAAGCTCTTGCATAAGTGCACATGTTTTGGATACAAAGTATATCAGGGATCCCTGAAAATCATTTAAAAGGAAGTGGGAAAAACAAACAAATAAGAAATTAGATCATTAAACACAAGAATCTAAACATTAGGTGGGAGTTTAGGGAACTTTCAGAGAACAAGAAATATGGTTGTAAGGTGTGGATGAAACCTGGCTCTAAGGTGGGGTTGATCCTGAGACAATGGGAGTTAGTTAATTTACATTTATTTATTTAAAATTATGTTTGTTGAGGTAAAATTGGTGTACATCATTGCATCTTTGGAGGTTATAGCATCAAACCTGAACAAACACATTATCTGTATACCCTGCCTACCACTTTAATTTAAATGCAGAATGTCTGGAGATGGATTAAGAGAGCAGACACTCCAGAAGGGAGGAGAAGATCATTGGTGATGGAGGTAAGATGGGAAATACACTTGGGTTCAAGTCCTTTTGAAATTTTTTCTTGGTACCTGAAATTCCAGTCTCATAAATGAAAACTTAATATTTTAGGAAGTCCATTCCATGTAATATTGCTATTTGCCACAACTTAACATCCTTTTGTCCTCTCAGTGTTCCTGACAGTCTTGATGATGTTAGTGTAGACAAGCTCCTCTAAAGAGCCTGTGTCTAGGGAATCTGGGGTGGAAGTTAAGAGAGAACATGCTGTTGTTCTATGCCAATCAGTTTGGTTCTAATCTCTTGGGAGTCTTTGGTTCACACATAAACAAATGTGATGAAGCATGAGGAAGAGTGCTGGGGCAATTAGCCAAGTTAGCCTGGTTTTTTTTTTTTTTTTTTTTTTTTTTTTTTTTAAGATCATGGAGGAAATGGCTTCTTCTTCCTGTGGATGTCTTTATGTATAGATGAGGTCACATGTGGAAATGCTGTAGAGTTTTGTCAGCATGGCAAGAACTACCCAGGGGGCAAAATAAAGCATCTGAAATGACAGAAGAAGTGAGTGAATTGGTTCCTTGATACTGCTGTTGCTCTAGTAAGTCCATTGAAATTATAATCGACCTACCTCTAGGTTTCTTGCTTTGTGGTAAAATGAAGTTTACTAGTTAAACTCTTAGTGTTTTTTAAAAGTTTAATTTAAAAGGTAAATTTATGTAGACTAAAATGCATCCTTTTCTGGAGTTTTTATGAGTTTTGACAAATATATTAGTTGTTTGCTATGCATTTATGCATTATGAAAGCATCCTTCCTGATTAGTTAATACATTTTATTTTGAAAGTGTTTGTCATTAACTATACCAACCAGATTTTATGATGAAATAAAAGACATGACATGTCCTTTGCATCAGAAAAATATCCATTTATTGGATATGAACCACACAAATAAAGGTTGTTTCTATAGAAGCATTATTTGAAAAGTAAGCATGCCAAAATTTCTGGCTTCATTCATTCCATTTACTCATTAAACAAACATTTGTTGAATGTCTATGTTTGTACTTATAGATAGATAAACAGATAAAACCCATCTTTCCCCAAGTTGGTCATGTAAAATTAAAACTAGAATACAATGAAATCTCTCTTACTCAGAGTTCCAATAACTTTTTATCAGAGCACTAACTGTGGCATGTAAAGATTTTTACAGTGAAATAGAGCCTGCTCATACTTTTTCTAGTTTATAAAAATGCTTGAGGAAGTTAATAATCCATATCTGATTCATCCTGTATCCCCAGAAGAACTAGCATATTGTCTTATCTATAATAAATGCTCAAAATATGTACTTGATGAGTAAATTAAATATTTGTTGAGTAAATGAGCCAAGTTAGTGGGACTTGAGGGATGTTCCACATTTGCCTATGTGCCTGGATCCCCTGACTAATGTAATGTAACTGGTAAAAAACAAAGGCCAAATATTTTAGATGAAAAAGATTTCAGACAGAAAGTCATCATTAATCACTATCTTTATTTTGACCTTTTGAACCAACATTTAAAATACATTAAATGCTTAATTTCTAATTTTTGACAAAGACAAATAGAATGTTTAGCAGATTGACATTTGATCAAATAATGATTTAATGATATTCCTTTGACCTTCACCTGGACATTACTTGTCATATCAACTAATCTTATCAAACAAGTAGTGATATCATTTTCCATTTCAGAAGTTTTATATGCTATTCCTAATTTCTACAATATTCTCTATAGACCCACCTGATTTTAATAGGTAAGTCATGTCCCTTTTTGTGCCTACTATGAGAACCTACTTTGAGAGCTTACTCATTAGCCAATCACCAGCTAATATATTATATATATGGAACATATCCAATTTTATTTAATTCTTGCAACAGTCTTAGAGCCTTTTAACCTACAAAGCATCTACTTCCAATACTATGTAAAATGTAAAACACTGAACCTCTTTCTAAATGGTATGTGTTTTCTGGTATGAGGCCAAATTCTTACATGGACACTGGGAGGGAAACAGGTAGGTGTATTTCCATCAACTAAGTTGCTAATTTAATTCCTCCTGTTCCTACAAGATCTGAATAAGTCATTAGAACTCATCTGCTTTAGCTTTTGTGTCATCAAGTTCTTCTGTTTGCTTCTGAGAAGGAGGCTATAACCATGGACTGGTAGGCTGGGTGAGTACAGTGTGAAGGAGAGATGAGTGACAACTGGAGGTGGACAGGTGTTGGCCCTGAGCTACCAGCAAAATATCTACCTGTCCAAATGTTCACATGTGGAAGTATGTGGAGAAAATAGTTCCATGTTCAATATCATTTGAGAAATTTCATGTTTGGACCTATTAAGGTCTTGAGCAGTTAAGCAACAAAGGAATTTTGTTGAAACCAATTTTCTCCAAACTTTAGGCAGGAGAAACTAGTGGGTATATGTATATGCATGTAACATGCATTCATTGTTTTGCTCAGGCACAGCATATTTTTGAATACTTTGAGCCAGGTCATATTCAGGGACGATACAGTCCTCAGTGTGCTTTGCTCTATAGTGGCATGTTCTGGAATACATTTTGGGCAACACTCAAGGCAATCTGTGTCCATTTGTTATAAAGAAAAGGAGACAGGCCTACCTCCATTTATTATGTTTTAAATTAGTGTGCTTCACAAAGAGTGTGTATTTTTCACAGATTCAAGTCTGGGGCAACCCTGCCTCCAACAAACCTTCATGTCTCTGTGTCACAGAGATCCTGCAGGTTTGGTTCCAGGTGACCACAACAAAGACACAATAAAGAGAGTTGCTGGAATTTTTTGGTTTTTCCCAAATCATATTTGTAAGATACTATAGGCAATAGCACTATGCCTAAAAAATACATTCCTTATTTAGATGAATTGCAGAGACATGAAAAACAAAGATGCCATGATGTTGTTAAAGGACCTTCTATGGTTGGATGGGAGGGTTCAGCAAAAGTTTCATGCTTATGTTTATGTCTATAAGAAATTCATACTTTGAAAGTAACTAGTTACAAAGAAACTGGACTCGGACTTAAAACTCTGACAATGTGAATTTTAATGTAATGTGAGTGCCTTAAGAGCAGGGACCATGTAGTAAGTTAATATTTCCTCTATTATCTCCTACAAAACTTAGATTAGTTTTCCAAACATAATAATTTCTAAATACCTATTGATTTATGAATTAATTGATCATTTCTTTTCCCAGAGGTTGATAAAACAAATTTCACCTCTGCAGACTGAAGAGGAGCAGTACAGTGCCTGATTAAATTTGTCAATCCTGTAAGGAATATATGGTTGAGGAATGTTTGATTGTTTTCAAGGTCATCGCCTCTCTTCCATTTGCCCCTGGTCCCCAGAGTGTAATCTGTTTCCTCCTACCAGTTTTTAAAGACCTTTTCGTTTTAAATGAACTCTTATTTTGGCAATTTAATTTTATTTACTGATTCAACAAATAATTTTGAGTGTCTCCTATGATCAGGCACAGTTGCAAAAAATTAGTGAGTAAAGCACCTTTGTCATTATAGTCTAGTGGGTAGACATTGAAATAATGAAAGGATCTCACAAATGACTGTATAAACACAAAATGAGCCAAGAGATATAGTAGAAAGGAGCCTGATCCCATGAGAGCGAGCACAATCAACCTGGGTTTAAGAAAATCTTGGCAATATCTGATGACTAAATAGATGATAACTTGGCAAAGGGAGCTTGAATGGGACTTGGGGAAGTTATTGTTCATGCCATAGGGAATCCCATGTGCAAATATCCATCAGTGGGAGAGAATATGACATCTTTGAGGAACTTGTTGTATAGGTCAGGAAAAAAATCAGAAACTTGTCTTATTTGACTGCAAGGGACAAATACCTGCCCTTTTACTTTCCCTTCCTTATTTCCTCAGACACAAACTGGGAAATGATTCTTTATTCTTTACTCTATAGGTATTCCATGACTTGGTCTAAGATTCTGAACAATGTCAGGGAGACCACTGCAGTTGACTTTCACTGGGCAAAAGTTCAGGGAAGGAGGGGACAGGAAGAATGAGGAATACGATCCCTGGCTAATTTGGCTGTTAATGAAGCATCTGACTCCAACACTCATTGCCAGTATCTTTACCAGGAGTTTGAGGGAAGCTCTCTGAAGATTATTCTTCTAGAAGCCAATGCTAATCAGGTCTCTTGATCTTAGTTCCTGAGAAGTATTGGAACCTAGGGAGCTCAGAAAACATAAATGTAAGGGGAGAGCAAACAGCTAAACTGGTTCCTGGTGAAAGTCAAGTTTTTTAATGACTCAGCTAGTAGAAGGAAGAGCAGAATGAAGGGAAAATCAATATGCTAGCTATTGGCATTGTCTTCCTATCAGATATACTAAGCTGACCCATCACCACAACACAACATGTGGAGACAGCATATTGAGTGTGCTCTCTCTGGAGAGCCCAGTTAATTTCTGCACCAAGCAGAGAGTGGAATTGGCCCAATAGAAATACTTTAATTAATGGGTGGTGGTAGTTTTAAGGTTTATTTTTTATAGAAGTGATGTTGCATAATAAGAATATATAAACTCCTGATGTGCATCATTGAAACTTCATGTGTATATACTACACTAGGTTCACCACTAAAAATTCCATTCTGTCTTTCATTATATTGCAATGGTTGTTTTATAGCAAAAAAAAAAAAAAAAAAAAAAAAAAAAAAAAAAAAAAAAAAAAAAAAAAAAAAAAAAAAAAAAAAAAAAAAAAAAACCCAAAAAACAAAAAACACTGAAAGCTTCAAAAAACAAAAAAACACTTACAAAACTGAAATGAAAGTTAACAGACTTAGCCTTAGGAAGAGCCCAGGTAGCCGCAGCACTGCAGACACACTAGATGCTGTGCTTCAGCTTTCCTCTCCAAGTGACGTCTTTCCCTTGCTGTATCCCACAGGGAAATAAGGGCGTTGCAGTCACACTCCTGCAGGCAAATCCTGACAGTTCTTGACCAAGCAAACTGCATTATTTATAGGAGTTGAAATAGTCTATATCCCATAGCATAGAACTGGGCTGGTGATTGGCTAATTAATGAGTTATTTTGTGTAAAATATTTAGTATCTGGAACTCACATCAGAAATATAAGCCTTATGACTATATGCATAATTTTCATTCACTTATTTCTTCAGTCCCTAGAATAGCACTAAAAATACAGAAAACCAGTAAGTGGTCAATAAACTTGCAAATGAAAAATGGGTCCAGGTTCTCAGTGAGTGTTACCTGTTGTTATAGCCCCTCATTTAAGTTCAAATCCTTTGAAAAAATGTCCTCCCATCTAGTTGTGACTTTAAAATCTATAAACACTCCATCATTTGCAGATATATCTTTCAGGAACTATCTATACAAGCAAAGAAAATGAAGGAAAACATAAATAGCTGGAACTATATCAAATTAAAAAGCATCTGCACAGCAAAAGAGACAATAACCAAAACAAACAGACATATAACTGAATGAGAAAGAAATTTGTACTCCTCTCAACTGATAAAGGGCTGACATCAAAAATGCATAAAGAACTCACAAAACTCAACAAAACAAAGCAAAACGCCTAGACAAAAAATGGGGAGAAGAACTTAAAAGACACTTTGTCACAGAAGAAATACAGAAGGTCAATGGTGAGAAAATGCTAAGTGTCACTTATAACAAGGGAAATGCCAATCAAAACCACAATGAGATACCACCTTACACCAGTAAGAATGGCCCATTTCAAAAAGAGGAAAAAAAAGGTAATGAGAAGTGCTGACAAGGATGTGGCAGGAAAGGAAAACTTTCACACTGCTGGTGGGAACACAACCGTTCCAGTCACTATGGAAAGCTTTGTGGAGGACCCTCAAACTACTGAAAATGGAACTACCATTTGATCCAGCAATTCCACTTTTGGGAATTGCTACCCAAAGGATACCCAAACAGTAATTCAAAAAGAAACTTGCACACTGATGTTTATTGCAGAACTATTTACAATAGCTAGGATATGAAAACAACCCAAATGCCCCCAAATAGATGAATGAATCAAAAAGTCGTGGCATATTTGGACAGTGGAATACTATTTAGCAACCAAAAAGACAAACATGTCATTTGTGGCAACATGGTTTAAGTTAGCAGGAATTATACTATTGGAAACAAGAGAGAAGGAAAAAGAGAGATTCTAGGTGGTCTCACTTCTATGTGGGATCTAGGGAAAACAAACAACCAAAAGGACAAGAAAAAGGTAAAATGAACAAACTGACAACAGATCTAAAGGACAAAGAAAAGGAGGGGGAGGGATGGAAGGGGAAACGGGGGAGAGATAAGCACAAGAGATCAAGATGAAAGTTCATGGGTGATATGGTGGTAGGAGAACCTTGGGGGTATACAAGATGCAAAATACATACATGTATACATCTATACACCTATATGCAGATAACCAGTGACATAAATAAGAAATATGTAAGGTAGATCACAGTTCCCTGCATCTGCTTTAGCCCACTTCCTGTCATAGACCTGATCTTCCCATAAGCCTTTAAGACTATTTCCCTCTGTGTGAAGCCCAATACCCTAGAGGTAGTTGACACAGACACAGTGAGCTGCCTTCCTAGGCTGCCCATTCTTCATTTGGCCCCTGATTGCTACTCCCTGTCCAGCTTCCAGTAACAGAGCAGTGCTGTGCTCAAGTTCTGTTGGCTCTTATGTTTCCTCCAATGAGCCATATCATTTTTCTTTCAACCCATCAAACTTGCCATTGCTTCTGCCTCCTCCACTCTTGCACTCTCCCTCATCTGGCTATTTAAACTAGGGTGGAGATTTGGCTTACAGATTTCCATAATTCTCTCCATGAGTTTTTTTTTGTATCCAAAGCAGGTTTGGAATAGAAACATATATCCTCCCTCATTGAATACTCCATGAGGATCAGGGTTCTAGCTGCCTTTTGAGCATGGCATCCTGGCAGCCTCACCAAATGTGCACACTCAGGAGGGGCTCATGAATATATTTGTAATGAATTCCAAGTGGAGACCACATGACAAGAAGAAGATTTGGAGTCAGGTGTTCTGGGTTCTGACTCTGCCTTCAATCTCTGCCAATGTGGTGATCTTTGTCAACATATTTACCTTTATGGAGTCTTGGTTTTTAATCCATGTAAAATAGAGATCATACAACCTATCTCAGGGTTTTTATAAAGTTTAAAATTGATACAGTATGTAAAATACCTCAAACAGTTGCTGTCTTGTAATCCTTGTTTCATAAAGTCATCGATGATCATTATCATAACTGTTATTTATAATCTGACTAAGCCTAAAAGATATACTTCATCTACCCATTCAGAACAATGACTACTAGACAGTTAAGACAATTTGCTTTCTTTCAGTTCTTCATTTTCTGACATCATAGTGAGCTAAATATATTCTTGGTTTAAGTATGGACACTATAAAGACAGGAGTATCCCTTTACTAACCAGACTGACTACCTTATTTTTAATTATTCTTACATCCCTTGGGGCTAGATAATCTTCATTCTCCATTTGGCTCACATATATTAGTTATTGAATGATTTAGGTGAAAAGAGGAGGATATTTATTGGCTATATATTGTGCCGGGTCCTTCAGATACTGTATCTCACATATCAATTGTTAAAAGATAAGCAAATTTGGTTAAGACATGGTCTTTAGAGTCAAAGAGATCTAAGTTCTAATCCCAGCTCCCCCATTTACTAAAAGGGTCACCATGAAGGGTAGAGCATGGCACCTAGTGTTATTTTATAAACTTATAGGTATAGGTAGACAGTTGCAAGACTAAAATTTTTTGGTGAGAAGAATTACCTTAGCCTTTACAGAAAGACTTTGGTTTGAACAGACACAAAAAATTATTCCAGGAAAGTTCTGGCATGGTGTTGCTAGAGACTACCAATAGCAACTGTCAGTTGTGTTTAGTGGAGCAGAGAGAGAGTTGAATGGGAGGTCCCAAGCAGGTGACTTAGTTTGAAACTACAACAGGTTCCAATTTAAGGTGATTTGAATGGTCATTGTAAAGGAAGTCATACAGATGATTGCTTGCCTGGTGAAGGGAAACAAAGCAGATCCTGGCCATCACCAGAGCAACAGGCAGGAAATAGAACATAATGCAATAGAGTTCTTGAAATGTGATTTTAATTGTTAGGTTACTGGAATATGGTAGGTCAGCAATTACTTTACTACTCTTTAAAGGAGTCTGTACTTTGCAAACATGATGTATCGACTGCATTTTCTTTGGTTATATCCTCCAGCAATTTAGCAAAGAAATGCCTGACTGATTCAATGTACTAAGACAAATAGAAGAAAGAATCAAATGCTGTTATTATTGTAAGAAACAAGTAGTGAAGATGCTGTCCAAGAAGAAGGCATAATTTTCTAAGGTTAAATAAAATAAAAAGGAATATCTTCTAGAGTCTTTGGTAGAGAATTCTCTGTTCACTTCTTGTATTGCATTTTATTGAAAAAATTGAATTTTTTTTCTATTAAAAGGCAATGGGAAAAGAGAAAAGAGTACACGGGGAAATGAGGTTGAGAAGCCATCATAATGTGGGAGAAATAGTAAAGTGGAACAAATGATCCATGGTTTATTCAGTCATTCATAAACATGTTTGGAAAAAGAAAGTCTTAGAAAAACCTAGGACCCATTTTCCTTGTTCTCTTTTCCCATAGATATACATGGTTGTAAAATGTCCTTACCATTGTCTTTTGTAAGGGGGGCTTAATCTTCTCAGTCTGGGTGTTTAGTATAATGCAGATCAGTGAATGCTGGAGTAGGATGGCATGTATCACATATCAAAACACACACACACACACACATATACCCAGCATTTCCTATATTGATCAGCTTTTATAAAGCACAAAATGTGAGTAAACAGTCTACATTGAAATATGGGCACTCAATATTTAATCTGTTTTTGGTTACTACTGCAGCCTGACATTTATCTAACTTTTTCTTTTCTTTTTTTTTAAGGGAAGTGATTCAGATACATTTTTCCTTCATGAATAAGGGTGAGTCTGTTTTTGGAAGTTTCTAACATTGAGTGTCATTATATATGCCAGAAATTACTATAGTTACAAGTTACTAGGGAGTTCAAATTCTGGCTAATCTGTGTGCTGCAAGCATTTAATAGATGACACAGATAGTGGGATTTTTTATTTTTACTGGATTCTCTTTATGTATATATCATTTCACTGGATTCTTTAAGGTAGGCAAGTTTAACCATTTTACACACGCAGAAAACTGAGTTCAGAAATATTAAATAGCTCTCCGTTGCACTGTGAAATCTCTGGAATGTGATAAGATTCAAAAGAGACTGTTTCTCAGCATCAATGACTGTCTACTTTGTTGAAGCTCTTGTGTTTCTGTAATACAACATAGACACATAGCAAAGGCTTTGACTAATTCTATATTAAACCACCATAGTGAGCAGAAAGGGAGAAAAAAATCAATCTGCAAGTAATTTTGTCTATAAAATGTCAAAAGTATTGTATTCTGTTGTTCTTAAAATGATTCATATTAATCAGGTTGATGGACACCATATAGCAACTGTGACAAAGGAGGAAGAAAGTTGAATATAATTTCAGAATAAGAAATAATATATATAGCATCGATAGCAGAGCATCTGAGAAGAAAGTATATTGGATGTTGCTTAGGCTACCCAAACGAATCCCTTCCAATTCCCCACTAGAACTAAAGTCCTTGTTTTTCCAACTACTGGGAGGATTAGCAACTAATCACTCTCAATTGAGTCAATTTCTGGGATTTATCTCAGTTTAGCAGCTTCTGTTTTAAATGCAAAAAATTGGACACAATGACAATATCTATCCATTAGAAGACATCTAAATAAATTGTGACTTAGTCACACACTGGAGTGCTAAATAACAGTGAAACATGTCTGACCTGCAGTGATATATGCAAAGTATGAACTACACTCAGTGAAGTAAGATGCAAATGTTGCTATCATTATTTGTGTATGTGTGTGTGTCAAGAACAATTAATCTGTGGTTCTGATGTTCTTTTTACACACATTATTAGACAGATGAATCACCAATGATGGAAAGGCTAAGATTCTGAGCACATCCTTGCTAAAAATTACACCCACTACAAGATACAAATGGCAACATGGTTTGTCATAGGAAGCTCTTTGGAACAACTTCAATGTTTATCAATACTGGACTAGTTAAATGATGGTGTCTTCATACAACAAATGCACCTATGCACAACAATAAAGCCATTAAAGGGAATAAATAGATTTATTGTTATAAAAATTATCACTGAGAGTATTAATAAATGGAACAAGCAAAATGTAAATGACTGCATATACTATAGCCTTATTTCCATTTTTAGAAGATGACTTTGCATGCATAGATTCTTTGGAAAGCTACACAAAAAGGAGGAACTGGTAATGTTGAGTGTTTTCAGAAGAAAATCATATACAACTTGGGGAATGGGGTGTGGGAAAGACTGATTTTTTTCAGTTTTGTTATCTTGAGTATGAGTCATTTCCTAATCTAAGCACATGGATAGATAAGTACTTCCAAATGATTTATATCATTGTTCTTTCTTGCTTGTGTACTTCCATCTTTAAATCATATCTGAAGCAGCATTTAAAAATTTAAAAGAAAATAAGATTCTCATGTTTGTGTGTCATGGTTAAGAGGCCAGTGTTAAGATAAGTAGCAGCATGCTGAAAAAAAAAAAAGAGAGAGAGAGATTTGTGCCCTCCAAGTTTAAAGTGAGGATTCTAACTAATGAAAGGAAGACTATCTCCTTTTAGGTAATGATTTTTCAGTTTCTCATCAAGGCAGTTAAAAAAAAAAGCACTTCTTAAGGTATCTTTGAATCTGTCTGGATTTAGTGTTCTCTTGGGTGTCCCTTCTAAAGGGCACCCCAGACAGTTGCAGGGATGATTCATTCAATAGGTTCCTTGATTCGCTCTTTGGAGATGTTACCAAAGGAATTCACCTGTGGGTGTATATTGGAGAGCTACTTATTCCTAGAACCTCACCTGGTGTCACTGGTTTTAAGCACCCATATGTCTTTCCAGGAGCAATTTTGTTCATGACTTGGCATAACCTGTAACTCATGTCTGATCCAGAGAATCCAGTGCAAAACCCGAGAGCAGATTTGCCTCAGAACAGACATTTCCCAATTTGAATCCAGGACCAACTCTCTTTGGTTCTTGGTTCTTGATGAGAAGCTGTCCTGTTTCACCATTCCCAGGTTTCCATGAGCAAGTCTGCCACTCACTGTTGTTAGGCCCCACTGACCATCACCTGTCATGAGACAAGACTTCATGGACCTTTGAGACCAGTCCAGATTTCATTGCTTTTCCTTCCTTCTTACAGATCTTACAGATGAAGTTTGCTTGGCAACCATACTGTGTCTTTGATTTAAAAAAAGGTTATTTTAGGATTTAGCCTATTTGATGTCTCCTTATATGGCCTGTTTTAAATTCTGTTAAGTATATATAGTTTGAAATTAATCTGAAGGAACAATTGGGTTCCTTTGGAAGAAAGGGCACAGAGAAACAAGAGAGTTCTCTCAGCTAGAAATAATTCCACTACTCAGCAGTAGCTTTCGGCTGAATTAAAGTCATCCTCTGAGCAAATTTGGAGCATCAGGTTTGGTACAACCTATAACTTAACTGTGCAGTGTGTATGCCTCACTTGGCACTTCCTGTCTCAAGAACTTAGATGAATTCATGTCTGAATGGGGCCTGGATTTTAAAACCTTCCCTCTGACATCTACGGTTAAATCAGTCCATGTTGTATTTGGAGATTGTTCTGTTTGGGATGAAAAAGTCACTTGTAAAAGACAACCTTATGAAGATGTGAGAAAACAGCTAGGATCCTTCCCTTCCCTTCCCTTCCCTTCCCTTCCCTTCCCTTC
>PVHY01025489.1:0-18353 GCA_004024945.1 Uropsilus gracilis
TTGTTGTTGTTGTTGTTTTATTTTTTGTTTTTTTTACCCTGGGGCTTTCCCACTTCACTAACATTTGTTAACTATCCTGATCTTTTGTGCTTTTCACCTCCCCCGCCTTCTTCCCCCTCCTCTCTCGCTCCATGGTTCAGTCCCATTGGTTGTAAAACCATGAATATTGCCCCACTCTACACACACTATGCTTCTTGTGTTGGTGGATCAGAAGTGTGGGTACTCTGGGGACCCATACTTTTAATTGATGCATGAAATTTAAGGGACATATTCAGTACCTTTCATATTGGACTAATATTGGACTAGGTCTGTTCTCACAACTTTGAAAAGAATATCAAGGATTTTCTTTATGTCAATAAATTCTTTTCCATCTAGACCTCCAGATCATTACCAAAATTCCTCAGTCCAACACCAAAAATACACAATCTTGCCTTCCTGCTCCACTCCTTTTTATAAGAATAATTTGATTAGAAAATAACACTGAATAATCAGAGACAAACTGTACCCACATCACTAAGTTATACATTTTTAGAATTATGTACATAGTGGAGTGATTTTAGGAAGATAAAGAAGTTTGAATGATTTTGAGCTTTCATAAAACATGGTACCAAAGAAGACTAAGTCTGAAAATATATAACTTATTAGTGTTTTACTCCTTTAACTTAGCAAAAGCAAAATACTAGCTTATTGCACAAATGAGATCAATGCATACAACAGTTAATGATAATAGCTAATAGTCTCACCTTATTTGCTCTCAATATATGCTAATTGAATAATTATTTAAGCAACTTGATGTGTATCATATTTTACGTTTTACTAAAATCATGAAACACTGCATTTATTCATATATATCACCCATATTTGTACATATTTATTCAGTTACCATTTTGCTACTTAGTGAAATAGCAGTGTAATAAAGCTCTAGTATCAATTTATCTAGCATATTTTTTACCTATTCATTACCTATTCATCTTCTTAAAATAGGCCCACAATATGTAGTAATGAGATGTACCAGATTACTTTTAGTTCAAATTTTAAAAAATGAAACATAAACCTAGTGAGCTTCTTTGTGTGTATGAATATATATTATATAGAATATATACATTTATTCTATGTATGTATGTATATATAATAAATGTATAAATAATAATAATTGATAATTAAATAATTGATAATTAAATTAATAAATAAATAATAAATTGAAATGGAGTGATTATGCAAATGAAAATGTGAAGAGAAAGATGAGTACTGGATAATTTCAATCATATGTGGAATAATAGAAATAAAACAAAAAAACAGAGAAAACTATACCAAAATAAACCTTAGAATCTGACTGTACAATGGAAGCTTCCAGGGTGGCAGATTCCCTGTGTACTGTGGTAGAAGATGATGATTGCCTTGATGGTGGTATGGGGTAATAATATATATCTGAAGAGGTGTAAAAAGCCTGTACCTCTAAATCATATATAATGTATAAACCAATGTTACCTAAATAAAAATGATACAATAAAAAAGGAAAAATACAAAATTTACATTTTGTACATTTACATTTTACATTTACATTTACTTAGTAAATACTGCTAAATCACTTTTCAAGAAGGCTATTATAATTTAAATTTTTAACTGGATAATAATACAAAATAATGAAATTGTTTAAAATTTTTGCATCTGTGTTCATTAGGGAAATTGGTCCATTGTTTTCTTTCTTGGTGCTGTACTTTATTTGGTTTTGGTATGAATGAAATGTTTGCTTCAAAGAATGTGTTTGGCAGTTTTCCTTCTTTCTCAATTTTTTTGAAAAGTTTTAGTAGTACAGGCATTATTTCATCTTTGAATGTCTGGTAGAATTCATTTGTTAAGAAATCATCTGGTTCTGGGCTCTTGTTTTTAGGGAGAGTTTTGATGACTGCTTCAATTGCGTTGTTTGTGATTGATTTGTTTAAGTTCTCTATTTCTTCTTTGTTCAATTTTGGGTATCTAAATCTTTCTAAAAATCTGTCCATCTCATCCAGGTTGTTGTATTTGTTTTCATATAGATGTTCATAGTAATCTCTGATAATTCTTTGGATTTCTACTGTGCTTGTTGTAATTTATCTTTTTTCATTTTATGATTATTATTACTTTTATTATTAAATAATTGATTTATATATAAATTTCACATCTTTGTAGTCTCCAGGGTTCACCCACTACCTTCCCTTCCTGACCATTCATTCCCACCCTTTCCTGCCTCTCCCTACCCCAGTTGTATACTTCAGTTTGTTTGTTAGCTTGTTTTGACTTATCCTCATGGATTTTTATTTTTCCTATGTCTCATATATTAGTGAAACCATTTGATTTCTGCCTTTTTCTTTCTGACTTGTTTCTGCTAATATGATTTCTTCTAAGTAAAACCATGTTATAAAATCATCAAATTTGTTGCTTTTAATTGATGAGAAATATTTCATTATATATATATATATATATATCACATCTTTTTCACCCAGTCATCTGTCTTGGGACTTTTGGGAATTTTCTATGTCCTTTCAATTATAAACTGTTACAATGAACAAACAAAAAGTCAGAAGAAGTCAAAACAAGTTAACAACCAAACTAAAGTATACAACTGTGGGGGGTGAGTAGAAGCAGTCAGGGAGAGGAGGTAGTGGGTGAACTCTGGGGAATACAAGGATGTTAAATATATATATATATATATATATATATATATAAATTAAAAAATAATTAAATAGTAATAGCAAGTAATAAAATGTTAAAAGAAAATTCTCTATTTCTATATATCCTTGTATGATTATCAGTATTTTAACTTAGATTGAGCTAATATATTTGAAGCAATGATGCTGAAATAAGCCAGCAAATGTGATCATAAATGTTGACTTAAATGTAGCATAGGACGCAATAGGGCTTCCCTTAGCCTTAGAAAATCTTTTTAAAATGAGACAACAACCAAAACAAAAAGAAACCCAATTGAATGGGAAAAATCTTTGCACTACACACAAGTGATTAAGGCCTGATAACAAAGATCCACAAAGAACTCACACAACTTAACAAAAACACAGCAAAAAGTTGAGTCAAAAGACACTTCTAAAAAGACACTTCTCTAAAGAGGAAATAAAAATGACCAGTAGGCATATGAAAAACTGCTCAACATCATTAATAATCAAGGAAATGGAAATCAAAACCACAATAAGATACAATCTTACACTAGTAAGAATGGCCCACATCAAAAAATCAGACAAGTGCTGGTGTGAATGTGGAGAGAAAGGAACACTCTTACCTACTGGTGGGAATGCAAATTGGTTCAGTCACTATGGAAAGCTGTGTGGAGGATGGTTAACCTAATGAAAAGGAAACTACCATTTGATTCAGCATCCCTACTTCTGGAAATCTACCCAAACGACACAAGAACACTCATTCAAAAGGGTTTACACTAACCAGGATATGGAAACAACCCAAATGTCCCAAAATAGATGAACAGATCAGAAAACCATGGTTTATGCAAAAAAGACAATTTTATGTCATTTGCAGCCACATGGATGGAGTTAGAAGGAATCATGCTAGCAGAAATAAACCAGAAAGAAAAAGAGAGATACTGGATAGCCTCACTTATATGAGGTGTATAGAGAAAGCAAACAAACAGACAAGAAGAATTTCAAACTGTCAGCAGAACTGAAGTATAGAGCAAGAGAGGGAGAGGGGAAAATCAGGAGAGGGATGAGCACAAAAGATTAAGATGATAGTTTACAAGTGACAAGGTGATGGCAGAAACCTAGTGTAGACAATAATGTAAAATAAAATAGTTAATAATTTTTAAAAATCTCTTAAAAATGATTCTTTTTCCTTCTTCATTGGGATAGACCTGATCCTATCCTTAGTAAGTAGAACATAAGTTGGTTTCAGATATCATTCAACCTTAAACATGAGCACCACAACAAAGAAGGACACAGTGTACACAGCCCTGGCCACACATAATCAGAGTGCAAACTGGTGAATGATCACATCCTACAGAGGAAATCTAAAGTAGTTTATTTCCAGGGAAGGGTAACTGGAAGGGCAATGCAACCCAAAGGCAGTTACATAGGCAACTATAGTAATATTTCAAGCAACCTCTATAATAATTTATAAAGATGGAGAGAGTCTAAGCATAAGTATTACATATTCTAAAAAATAATTGCCTACTAGAAATTTATATTTTAAAAGTGATTAATAATACACATATTTTACACCCAGCCATACAACTCATTAATGCTTTGCATTCAAAGCTAAAGAAAGAGGAATATATCTTGTTAACAGACCTGGTACTTCCATATAAAGATACTTTAAAAGATAGCTAAATAGTACCTTATTCATCTGAGGTGCCATTTTTACAGTCTGATATTAGCATGTAAAAATTTTAAGCATCAAAATAAGTGCTATGGCAATTTGTTGATGATTCTTTGCATAAAAATTTCCAGATCTGCAAACTCTCAAAATGTTTAATGGAAGTATTTAAAATTATGATATATATCTCATGTTTAAACTATATGTACTAAGTGTAATATATTGACATACTTACTTAAAAATATTACTGAGCACATGAACTGTTCAATTAGTCCTGCCTACAAACTTGAAAAATTGAAAAATTATTTTGTTTTATTTAAAAATATAATAAATATACAAATATGGATATGGTAAATTGCATCTCATTATGATTTCATAGTTTATAATAATGTGAAACCCATAAATATTAAGTTAGCTATCTGCAAAAACAGTAGCCAACATCTACTCTAAGACACAGTTTGAAGTGAGAATGGCACTGCTGATATTTAATCCAGGAATTTAGGTATAAATTTTAGAGGGTTTTACTGAAATTCAGTTGATGTCCATAATCTAATGTGCTCTTTTAGCATTTTGTAAGAGAAGTAAGAACATGGTAAGTGAAGGTAGAAGTTCTGCACTGGGTCTACACACACACACACACACACACACACACACACACATAAATAAATAAATGAGCAAGAATATATCAGAGTAATTTCAGAACTGTCCAAGGTAGAGGGACATATATTTCCAAAGGACTGCTTTGAAAGATCACAGTCTGATAACACTAACAATTATGAATATATTCCTAATTGCTCTGGTTCACCAAGCAATATTCTGATTATATCTGGTCTCCCTAAAGACTTTATCATTGTGGTCAGGATGTACTGACCAGCTGACAAGAATATTCTTGACCTTTGAAAGTTCTATTTCAGTTGAACTAGCAAATTAGCAATCTATTGTATAGGTTAGTCTTTCATGAGCTTGATTAACGTGAGCTTCTCACTGAATCTGATACATTGTGGGTGGATGTACTGACACAATCACATTTCTTTTGAAATTTAATAATGGATCTGGAACATGGACTCTTTCCACAATACTTCTGGCTTTACGGATCTGCTTTTGTCGCCAGCCATCCACTTAGATTTTTCTCTTTTCTTAAATGTACTCTGTAGACACAAATTATCTGTCTCACTCTAATGTTCTTAGTGGGAAATAAAAATGTCAGAATAAATGGATAATGCACACATTCATTAAGAAAAATAGATAATGGCACATCTACAGTAAATCTGGAACTATGCTAGACTTTGAAGTTCAGTAGGAAGAAAAAGACAGCTGGCCCACTTGGCCACTGGATCTTGAAACATGAGCAGTGTTCCAGAATTAAACTTTCTTATTAAGTTTGAAACAGTTAAGTTTTTGATTGATTCTACTGAATAAATGAATCTTCACATGTAAGAAACAGACTTGATCCCTGGCATGTAATAAGCGCTCAGTATTGTTTAATAAGTTTATCTTCTTTACATTTCTTTATCATTTTGCAAAGGAATAAATACCAATATTAGCTTAATATTAAATTCAGAAAGTGAACTAATGTACATGTTTCTGGAAGAATTTGTTAAAATTTGAACCTATTTCTTTCAGAAATATTTGGTAAATTTTGCCACTGGAGTTATCTAGGCCTGAAATTTTGGTAAAGTTAAAATGTATTTCCTTTAATAAATATACATTTATTCAGGTTATTTCTAGGAGTTGACCTTTTTAGATTGTCTTAAATTTATTCACTTTATTTAAAATTTTGAATTTATTGCCACAGTTATTATATTCATTTACTACTTTTAATAGCTGTATGACCTGGAGAATTTGTTTTACTCCTATGTCTGACGTTAGTAATTTATTCTCTATTTCTTGAGTACTTTGCTTAGTAGGTATCGTTTTTATTGATTTAGTGAGATTTCTAAAATTTCATTGACTTACTACGCTGCTTTCTGAATTTTTATTTCATCAATAGTTGTCTGCTATTATTTCTTCTCTTCTGCCTACTTTGATTTTGATTCTTTATTTTTCGGTTCCATATTTTGGAAGCTGAGCTTTTGAGTTGAGATATTTTCTCATTTTCTTTTCTGAAATAGGCCTGTTGTGCTAACACTTTGCCTCTCAATACCACTTTATATTCATCCCACCAAATTTGCTATGTCGTATATCATTCTGTTAAATGCAATTTCTAATTTTTATTTTTATTTTTCACTTCAAATCATTCATTACTTAGTTTCCAAATATTTGGAAATTTCCAGTTCTATTTAAATTATTGTTTTTCATCTAATTTTATGTGATAAGAGAAAATAATATTAATTAATTTATCCTATTTTGTAGCCCAAAATATGGTCAATCTGGGTGAATGTTTCAAGAACTCTTGAAAACAATATATATTCTACCACTGTGTAAATTGTTTAATAAATATTGAGTAGCTGCTCTGGATGATAGTGTTATTTTAAGTTCCTATATTTTTACTGACAACTGCTTTATCTAGCCAATGAATTGTCAAGATATATTGAAATTTCTTACTAGAACTGTGGGTTTGTGTATTCTGTGACTCTATCAATTTATTCTTCTCATTTTTGAAGCTGCTATTAGGTATTGAAGCTGCTATTAGAATTATACATCTTGGAAAATTGACATTTTATATCAGTGTAAAGCGCTCTCATATCTGATAATATTTGTTGCTCTGAAGTATTTTGCTGATAATAATAGTTTTGTAATGCTTCTTTTGATTAGCGTTAGTATGATATATCTTTTATTCCATCTTTATGCTTTTAAGCTATTTCTATTTTTGTATTCAAAGTTTTCCTATAAGTAGCATATAGTTCCTAGCACTATGAACCTTTAAACAATTTTATATATTTGTATCATTTAATTTTAACTTGATTATCAATTTGGTTGTGGGTAAAGCTACCATCTTAGAACTTTATATTAAATCTACTTCATTTGTTCTTTTTGTTTTCTTTTATATTAATGGAGTTTTTAAGGATATTCTATTTTCTTCGTTAGCTTTCAACTGTTATTTTGTTGTGTCTTGTAGTGGTTACATTACAATTTACAACATACATCTTTAATTCCTGTACATCTACATGTAGTATTTCATTTTATAAATGCCTTACAACAGTTTACTCACATTTTTCTCTTCCCTGTTTTCAACTACTTTATATTACTATTTTTAAAAACACCATTGTGTATTTTCTTGCTCTTACCATAATCATTTACATTTCAAAAATATTTTTTAAAAATCACAATTTATTCATATTTTAATCATATTTTTTCCTTAATATCTTTACTAAGATGTAGATGTTCATCTTACATAATTTTTCTTCTGCTTAAAAGACTTCTATTATCATCTTGCAATAAAGGTAGACAAGAATTTGGGTCAGCAGCCTGCTGTCTTTCTTGTCCTTGTTGCATTATAGATAACTTTTCTCATTGTTTCTGGATGCTTTTAAGATTTTCCCTTCAGCATTGATTTTAACCAATTATATTATGATGTGATGTACCTTGAAATAGTGTGCATTTTGTGTTTATTGAGCTTATTTGATTTCAAGTATTTTTTTGTTAAGGAAATAATGGTTTACAACACTGCATACAATTCAGAAGTATACGTTTACTACTTTTCATGAGTATGTTACCACACTACAGTTACTACCAAGGCAACTCTAGCCCCATACTAATTTGAGGGTTTATAGCTTCCATCAAATTGAAAAACTGGTGATTATTGCTTCAAATATATATAGTTTCTTGAAGTCATCCCATGGTTCACTGATATTGTTTTCACTTTTAATCATATTTTCCTCTTTTTTTTATTTCTATGGTTATATCTTCAGGTAAATTAATATTATTTTATGTTCTAATATGCTGTTAATAAAATCCTCTATTTTTAATAGAATTGCATTTTTCATCTCAAGAATTCAATTTGCATCTTTTATGTGTTCCTTATCTCTCCTTAATATTTTCATACTTTTATTCCCTATGATTACAAATATTCTTTTGAGTTATTTGACTAGTAATTCTATTATCAATATCATTTCAAAATTTATTTTATTTGTTGGTGTTTTCTCAGCATTCTGGAGAAAAGATATTCCCTACTCCTTTGTTTACCTGGTAGTTTCTGGTTGGTTGCCAGACTGAATTTTATAGTGTTATTAGCTCAATACTTTGAAAACCTGTAAATATTCAGGTCATTGTTCAGAGATGCAGTTCAATAGCTTGAAGATAATCTCATCAAATCTAGCTCTTAAGCTTTCATAGAAGGTACTAGAACAGCTTATAGACCCAATTTCAACCTACTTTCCCCCTCTCTAGCCCCACCTCCCACAATTCCCAGCCCTGTTTAATATTCCAGGACAGCTTGTAGGTGGTACTTTTCCCAGATGAGGTAGTTACCTCACAGGCTTGTTCTGCTTAATCAGGATGCAGTTTATGACTCAAGGTGCTATGGTGTGCCCTTTCTATTTCCCAGAATCCACCATGTATTCATGCAGTTCTCTCTTCTCTGTCCTGTGAACTCTGTTCACCTTCAAGTTCTTGGACTGCCAGCTTCATTTTCTCAAATTATCAAGACTATCGGGTTCCAACTGAGTTATCATATCTACATTATAGCACAGAAACACTTCCCAGTGAGCTGGGAAATCATAGGGCTTAGTTCTTTGTTTTCACTCTTGTAAAGAACATTGTCCTGAGCTGCCAGATGTACAATGCAGAAAAATCATAGTTTTTTATATTTTGTCTTGATTTCAATTGTTTCAGAATATAGTCAATCCCGTCCTGTTATTCCATCTTGGAGAGGAGGCTAAGTTCTTGTTTTGTTTATTATATTTTTATATGACTTAAACTTTAATGAATGCTTCTAATATCAATGTTAGTTAAAAAAAACCCTGAAGCTCACAAGCAGTATTCTGTGCCAATTATGTACATAAACTTTCTACCTGAATCAGGAAACAAAACTAGGTAGACTTTATAAATTTTTCATTTCAAAAAAGAAAAATACACTCAGCAGGTTTAATTTTGTGTGTGATGAAGATAAGACCAAGTGGAATATAATTTTATGTAGTTTTACCAATAAAGATGATGTTTCTTAGATTGACAATAACTCATCCTTTAACTTTCTTTGACCCTGACATGAGCAGCCTAATATAAGGGATGAACAGATATTTCAGAAAATACAACACTATTACTAGACAAGCCAGATGGGCTTAATGATGAGAAAAACCAAAGAGTCAAGGTATGTGATAGGAAAAAAAATCTTCATTTTGCACATGCTGTTGCTACTTGAATATTCAAACACAATCCTAAAGCTTATATAAATTTTATGAACATGACTTAAATAAGAACCTTGAAAAAACTTGATTAATGTTCTTAGAAGAAATTCTATTTTAAATTCTACTAAAAGTTGTAGGTAAGAATTACACTGTTTTCAGTAAATTATAATAGGATTTATATGCAGACTCTGATAAACTTCTTAAGCCCTGATCTCAATGAAACATCTTTCTTTTACATGTGTTTAGAAATTTCATTATTACTTTTCATTAGTTGGAAATGGGTATTTGTGGCTGTAATTTTAAAATAACCAGGTTAGATGCAAAGGAGTCACTCATGTTTAGTGCCTTGTCAACAAACCAAAACATAACCATGTGTTTGCACACTGCATTCTTTCAGAAAAGAGAAATCAGCAGCACTCCTTGTCTTATTAGCAGAAGTTACCAGTCTTCTCCCCAGATGCCCTTAGAGTAATTAGATTAGAGAGTAATCCTGCTCTATCCAGTCAGCAAAAGCCTAGTCTAATTTCTTATATCTGCTCACATGTATATAAAAATCTCTGGCCTTGTGTAGTAATTCAGAGCTATTTTTTATCTGCTAGATTGGATGCTGCTTGGATCAATGAATGAAAGCCTAGTAGCTCAGTAAATTGGTGTAGAAGATTTCCCTTTAGCAGTATCCACTTCAAGATTTCCAGCTCAATTGAATCAGAAAACATTATGAATCATAGTTACTGAATTTCGGTAACTTGAATTTCTACTTAGAAGTCATATATTTTCTTCATTTTCCCCCTTTTAATTTTAAATGTGGGCATCAAAAGCTCCATATCGATATTTTGTGATGTCTTTTAAGGTCATCTAGTCAACATTTTGGATTTTTCTTGGCGGTACAGGATCGATCCAAAAGAGTGGATTCTTTAGCCTCTATGGGAAGAATTCACCAGAAACCACTAGTTGTACTTGAACCAGACAAACTTTATAACAGACTCAAACATGAGGGAGCCAGTGTGAGACAGCAAATTTACTCTGGCTGTGAAGGGGAGAAAGAGGTGATATCTAAATGGTCAAGGCATGAGGTGTGGAGGAAAAGTGCATCTCGATAGCTTGTTCTGGGATTGTTTCACCTGGGCAATCACAGATGGATTATATTCCAACTGCCCAAGCATACTATCAACTCTTGCCCTTGAGCAAAATGTGAGAATTTCTCAAAATCTAGCACTTTTTGTCTATCATGGTCTCTTATGGTCAGTGGGTTAAGCCAAACTGCTTGACCAGGACTGCCAATACAAGATTTAGTCCACATACTCAAATAGTACTTGGAACACCTCATCTACTGACGAGCATTTTTTTTTTTTGCCTAGATTGTCTCACTGATAACCACTTTGCTCTTTACATTATCATTTTAGGTTCTATTTTATAACTCCTTCCCTCCCTCCCTTCTTCCTTCTTTCTTCTCTTCATTGTCATAGAAACTGTTTTCTGTTTCTATGCTTTCTTCTAAATAGGTGAAAATGTATGTTGAGTATATTTATTCCATACTAGTGATGAAGACTGTGCAGTGCAAATTACAGGAACATTTACTTCTTCACAAAGGGTCCTGCGCTTGGTGAGGCCCCAGTAAAGGTTAAAAATGCATCAGAATCAACCTCCAAAAGCCATTTTCCTTTTACTAGGAGGAATGACAAATTACTTGTTCATAAAATAAAGGTAAATTTATACCAAGCCTTGCTACAGAATTTCCAAAGGTGATGTGGGAATGTGTGCTTTGACCTTGCCTGAATGTGAAACCAGTGAGTAATGTAGCAAGGTGTGCTTTGTGGTGGACATAAAATGACTTATTTCTATTCTTGGCAAACAGGCATATCCTGGGCTTGGTGCTTTATTTCATTTTTAAAATAAAGTTCTTAGAAATATTGCTAATTTACACCACCAAATGATAACTGAGACCAAGTTTACTAGATTAAACTTTAAATATTTAAAGTCAGTTAATCTATATGAATGATCTGCAAAGTAATGCATATTAGATTAATTTACTGTGTTGTGTGTATATACATGCACACGTGTTTATATATACGCACATATTTATATATAAATCTACCATAAGAATGCTACTGTCAGTTATTCACCCATTATGAAAAATTACATTTAAGACAAAGACCTTATCATTCATCTTCATAGTTCTCTAATTTTAATGAAAAGTACTGGGGAAATTTAATTTGCATATTTTACATTGTAAACAAAAATATTCATTCATTTGAACATTTCCATTTTGTCTAATTTTTTTATAGTTTCCTTTTAATAATTTATATATATATATATTTCACATCATTTTGATCCCTGCAGGTCACCCACTACCTCCCCTCCCTGACTGCTCCAGCTGGTCCCCACCCTCCTGTTGTGTACTTTCATTTGGTTGACTATATATTAGTGAAACCATTTGGTTTCTGTCTTTTTCTATCTGGCTCATTTCTGCTAGTATGATTTCTTCTAGGTACATCCAGGTTTCCATAAATTCATCAAATTTGTCATTTCTAATTGATGAGTAGTACTCCTTTGTGTATATATACCACATCTTTCTCATCCATTCGTCTATTCTGGGGCATTTGGGTTGTTTCCATATCCTTGCAACTATAAGCAGTGCTGCAATAAACATCCAAGCACAGGTGTCCTTTTGTACCCACATTGAGGTCTCCTTAGGGTAGATTCCCAGAAGTGTGACGCTGGGTCAAATGGTAATTCCATTTTCATTAGTTTGAGGATCCATTTTAAATGGGATCTTCAACTTGTTTTTCTAACCGACCTGCAACTTCTTTTGTTTCTTTTTTTCTGCATTAAATTCACTTCTACTAGCCCAAATCTATCCTTCACCAATCAGTAGTCTCCCATTTTACAATTCACACACTCTTCTCTCATTTCTAGTAGCCACTAAGTGTTTTTATAGTAGAAAACTTTGTTTTTGTTTTACTTAGTTCATTTGTTTTTTTTTTTCTATATACCACATATGAATACAAGCACAGATTTTTTTCTTCCTGATTTATTTCACTAAGAATAATTCTCTCCATGTCTACACATCTTATCCAAAATAGCAAGATTTCATCTTTTTTTTAAAAAGCTGACTAGTATTTCCCTCTGTTTATGTTATATGTCACATCTTATCTGTTCCATTAATGGTTATTCTAGGTAGGCACTTAGGTTTTCAGTTTTTTTCCTCTCTGGCCAAGTTCAACTTATAGCTAGATTTTACATCTTTCTGTAATGGCCCACATACCAATAATAGTGGTTTGTTTTCTTTCTAAGTGTCTCCAGTTATGATGCAATCTATGAACAGATTTCCTTGTTCCACATTCCAGAATTTTCTCAGAACTATTGACATTCTCATTTGCTCCTTCTTATACTGTCAGCTGGTGTTGATCCTGTCTGCTTGTTATCTCATAGTAGCTCATATAGATCTTATACTTGACAAAAAGGAAGGAAAATAAAGCCAAGTTATAATTTATTTTGATAAATAGATATTTCCCTTAAAACATTATTGATGTTAATTTTACCAGACTATGTAGCAGTTTCACTTGTGTTAAAATTTTCCCATATTTTGATGTTTTCAGTTATATTCAGTTAATCATTCCTGTGTATAAAAGTCAATCAAAGAGTTGTTAAAATTTTCCCATATTTTGATGTTTTCAGTTATATTCAGTTAATCATTTCTGTGTATAAAAGTCAATCAAAGAGTTGTTGCATAATATTTTCAGAAAGAAAGCACCTACTCTGAAGAACACAGGAAATATCTCCCTTTTTTATCTAATAATAATCAAATTAAGTGACTTTTCACATAAGATAAGCGGTAAATAACTTAATTGCCAGCTGAGATGATGTGATGATGCTATTCAAATGTGAAAATCTATATAGAGCCAAAAACTAGAACTATAAGGTAATTATAGAGCATTTGCTTATCACTACACTGAGAACTAGTACTTGAAAGCTTTTGGTTAAGGAAAAAATGTTTATGGGACTAAAATCTAATTAATTTAGAACTAAATCATTAAGTAATAGTAGTTATGTAGTTGCAAAAAGAAACACTTCATTTCAGTAATGAGTAAAAAGATAGTAAATGACTCATTTAAAGATAAATGACTAGTTCATAATAAAGTCAGGGTGAAAATTTTATTTTCATGCAATACAGCAGTGCACTTTCCATATACTAAAAATTAAAGATTTAATTAAAATAAAATACTCACAGGTGTCAAATATGACAATTCTTATATATGGTAGGTAACTGGCTTGCCTATCAAGTTACAATAGTTATCTCCTTGTGAATAATGAGGAATCAGTGTACTGGTGATTTTAACTAGCTCAAGGTCATCCAGATGGAAAGTGACCCAGTAGTGTTATAGATCTTGTCTGTAATGCATCCAAACTTTGTATTCTTTTTATTGTGCAATATTGTTTCTAATCTTTGTGTTATAGGAAAAACTGATCACTTAATTACATTTTAAGTAGATTGTTAGATAGTCATGATAACCTGAATTTATTCAAGGTCCTCTACTACAACTTGTTCAGGGATGTCAACATTTATCTGTGAAAAATGCTGCAAATGTTCTGTGTCCAGGGCCCTAGGGATGTGTGTCAGCTTACAGGACTGGATGTACAATTGGTTTAGATGAACTTGCAGTTCTATATTTCCCTCTAGAATAAAGGATTAGGGATAAGATAGGGTTTAAATTAAATGACTGATGGTTTCTATGTTTTGGTCTCTATTAAAGGTTCCAAACAGTTCAGATTAATGCCACAATGTGGGTCAAATATTTGATTATATTTTTTTATAGTTCAGCTTTGTCTACTATGGACTTCTTTGTGTTTTTATATTTTCACTATGGTTATAACCAGAAGCTAAAAATGTTGAATCATGCTGTCCCAGTTAGCACTTAGAGATCATCGATAACAGTACCAGAGGCTGAATACAGGGCAGAGACTAATTAGACAGAGAAGATTTAGGTTTCAGTTTTTAAGTCACTATTTAGTAGTCATATGATCTTAGGTTAATCTCGTTTTAACCTTTTCATTTTTGTATGTACATAAAACAGAAACAATTATTTGTCTACCTTGCAACACTGTAAAAAGAAATGAAACAATTTATTTTATAGCATTCGTTTAAATGGAAATGATGACAATGTAGACACTGAATTAGAAATTTACCTGATAGAAAGTATCTCATACAATAAAAACAGGGTCAGGAATAAATTATAATTTGCTGTTAGGAAAAAAATGACAATGTCTCAGAGGAATAAAGATCATGAATGTTTTTGGATGATTTGGAAAGGGAAAACAGTGCCAATTCCGTTTACAACTATAGGTGAAACGTTTATCTTAGTTTGAACAGAACACACTTTTCTGTGATTTCCATTCTTTCTCTTGGTCTGCTGTCAGGCAGACAAAATGGGTCATAATGTCTTTCCTCGATTTACTTGAAGAGATTAAATAGCTTGGTTCCTGTATAGTTTTCACACATAAAGTAGATTGAAATGGCAGCGTACTTAGATAATTTGAGTGTACACTACATAAGAGATCTGATTTTGTTGATGTTGATTTTAACATGCCGATTGACCTGATTCTGAAAGTCTTTCAGGTTCTGTAATCCATAGAGAAAAATCATAGTTTCTGTGCATTCAACCTTACATTGCAATGTATATATTTCTGAGATCTACAATAACCTAAATTTTTATAATTGTCCCTTACCCATATTTTCAAATCTATTTTGAATCTAAGAATACTTTATGATTCTATTAAATTTTATTTGATCATTTTTTGGCTGTTAATCTGTTAAGATTTTATTGATGTGCTTTTAAAGACACTAAATTAACTTTGAAAGAACGAATTCAATAACTAAACCTAACCTAATTTTTGTAGGATTCAGGGTATACTTATTTTAACTATTTGCATGTACACACATGTATACATATGCTATCTTCCTTGTTATTTAGTGAATATGCTCCCCTCCCAAATGCATGTGTTTAACTGAACACTCAAGGTCGTGGTATTAGTTAGTGGAGAATAGGTCATGGAAGTAGACTTTTCATGAATGAGACTGGTGCCCTTATGAAAAGAGCACATAGGAAAAACAAACAAAAGGTCAGGAGGAAAAGTCAAAACAAGCTAAAAAACAAACTGAAATTCACAACTTGGGGTGGGGGCAGTGAGGGAGGGAATGATCAGGGAGGGGAGAGCCCCAGGGTTACAAAGATGTGAAATAATTATCTATAGATAAAGTATTTAATAAAATAGATAAATAAAAGGAGTCCCTGGAGGATGGCTCACCCATTCAGTCTTATGGGGAAACAAGGAGATGCTGGCAGTTGGTATCCTGAAAAGGGTCAGCACTAGAAATCTGCCCATGCTGCTCTATAGGCTCCAGAATTGTGAGCAGTTAATTCCTGCTGTGAATAAGCCATTCCATCTACATTATTTTATGAGAGCAGTCTGAACAGTTTAAGATTTTCTGAGAAATCTGTTCTCTAAGGAAAATCTTTTTAGTTGTACATTTTTTGTTCTTTTCTCTTTTCCATTCCATTATCTTCCCTTCTCATTGCCTCCACCCAGTTTAGAATCATGGTCTATCAAATGCTTGAGGTTCAAGCCCTTCACTGGCATGATTAAAAGGTAGCATGATGAAAACAAAACATTCAAAGGCATTTTCTATTTTCAGTAAGGAGGGTTAGGTTAAAATTCTGTGAACATAAACTCCATATTTTTAAATGACAAAGCATAAGGAACTAAAAAAACTTTAAAAATATGCATGCATAAATGTGTTCATAGCTTGTTTTCTTTACTGTATAATAAAAAAAAACATTTTCCTTTATCTATAAGACATGAAATTTCTTAGATTTCTATTGAAAACAACAGAGAGAAAAGCACATTTTTTTGAAAGGTGGCAATTTACTATGTGGTGGCATAGTTTTACTATCTTACTTAATTGTAAGAAAAATTATCCTTTTCCTTCTCCAAAAGATTTATTAAAATACTTTTGAAAACACTGAGACCTAAGAACTGTTCATTTATCTTTACGGGACATTCTAACTATTGCTGTGATGATTAAAATGTCAACTTTATACATTATAGATTGTTGATGTGGAGAACATTTAGGGAAAAATAGATTTTGAAATAGTAACAATTTTTTTCTGTATGCTATATTATTGCATGTCTAAGTGATATTTGTAACGAAAGCATACAATAAAGCAAATATATCATATGCTACACAACATTCATAGTCAGAATTTGGGTCGAGTGTTGGAGATGGGAGGTGGAGAGGTGATGGAGGACACTAAACCAGCAGAGAGCCAATGTTGAAGTAAAGAGGTTTAACCCCTCTACTAAGTGCTCCCTGCTTTATCTGTAGTCCTGAGTGAGTGGAGTTACACCAGTGTTTTTTTTAAATTGATTTTCTAACTAAAGCTGTGTTACTTATAAAAGTTTTAAACAAAAACAAATACAATATATTTAAACATACTGATTCTCTTAATATCTGTGCCTGATAATTTATTGATATAATTGACAGAAGATGAATATTTCTTGAGTACTCGTAAGGAGTGGCTGCCCATGTGTATTATTTAATAGTAGCTTTCACTACATTCGGAAGGGCATATGTTACCATTTGATTTTTACAAACAGATAAATGGAGGTTCTGACTGATAAAATAAGTTTCCCAATACATAAAATTAGTGTCAGATTTTCAAACTTAAACCTAGTTCTATCTGTGACAAAGTTCTCTGCTCATTTCCTTCAAAATTTCCTTCAAAATACGATGTTCCAAGAAGGAAAAGACTTATCATATACTTGAACTTTAAGAGTACAAGTTTTGATGATCAAAATGGACAAAATTATCAAATTTAATATAGACTCTTACTTCCAGAAATTTTTTGCATCCAAGACAGGCTCATTAAGCTAGTCCAAAATGTATTGTTACTGATAAAACAACAGTCCAGAGAAGGGTTACTGAATACTCTGTTGAGTTGCTGAAAAAGAATTAGACAGGAGAATTTTCATGGAGGAAAATTATTTTTTATGCAAGTATTAACAGATAAGCATAATCAAATACTGAGTTCAGTAAGTTAAACACAGTGGTTTTCATACATTTTACAATATTTTATTCAGTATAAAAATCCAGAGAGAACAATTCAAAATTAGAACAGTCATATTTTCAAACTTACGGTTTCATAGATTCTTTCCAAGTCAGTTATGGAGCCAGGATTGAAATCTGTGATTTTATATCAGTTAGTGGTCTTTGCTTTTTAATGCATGTGGTATTTTAGTTCACATATACAATTACCTGAGATTGCATAAGATTGTTAAACTGATATTTATTACTTCTTATATGATAGACCATATATAGGACATTTCCTGAATTTGCACTAATCTTCACAGCAGTCTTTCCAAGAACAAAAATTCAAGTCTAAGTTCTCCAAAGGAAAATATTCTAAACTTTTCATATTTGTTTGCAATCTTGAAGGGCTTTGCTCTGGGAGTAAATGTGCAATCAAGACAATTCTTTTTGTACAGGTTGAAGACCAGTTTTGAATCATCTTAGTCCTAATATTAGATGAAGATGCTCATAGAATGGTTACAGTACACATCACAAGAAGTACATGTGAATTCCCTCTAGCTGATTATATCATCATCTTCATCTTGATTATATCATTAACATCTTGGATCTCATTATTTCTACATTTTTGGACTTTCTTTTCCTTTTTTTTTTTTTTTTTTTTTTTT
>PVHY01025490.1:0-18322 GCA_004024945.1 Uropsilus gracilis
CTGAGGCTTGTATGTTCAACTGCTCCAGCTCATTGCCTGTTTGCAGAAGTCATGGCCTCTCTGCTTTCCTGTGCTGCCACAGTTCAATGCTGCTCCCCAAAGTTGGGCCCATGACCACCTCCAGAATGGTTGATCTCTCACCACACCGGGTCTATGCTTGTGGGCCAAACGCAGACTTTCTTTGCCTTGGCCACTGCGGTGGTGCCCTCATACTCCCCCAAAATTGTCGATCCCTGGTTCCTCACACAGGTTATTTTTATCCCTTCTTGTCCTCCTCCCTTTAGGGAGCAGAATCCTGTCAATCTCCACACACCACAAAAGCCTTGTTTTTCTTTTCTCTCCACTTCCATCCTCCTGAAAGAAAGCTATGAATCCTGATGAAGGGCCATCAACCACATCCTGGCATAGTCAACCTAAGCTTTGTTCACTTGGGTCCTGAAACAATTAAGTCAGAAAATCAAATCTCCATAAAATCGCCAAATCCTTCTTAAAATTTACAATACTAAAGCAAAAGGAAAGTAGCTTCTAACCCAGCTGCATTCCTTCCTTTCCAATGTTACTACCAAATGCATAACACATTAGCTATGCTAATGGTGGATGCCATATTAAGGGCTGATTCAAAACCCACTATTGTCCTATAACACTAACACTTGCAATTTATTATAAAAAATTACTCCAAATGCTAATGTGATTTACAATATCTATTGGTAAATGAAAGTTAAAGTCTGTTAGTTTAATAAAATAGATACATTGTTAGGGTTATCAAATAGATGAATTAATTTATTCTACCTGTTTATTATCAAGGAAGCTCATGGTAGTTCTATTATTACAATTTTCAGTAAGAAAATTGTTTAAAGATGTAAGATTTAAATAGATGTTAATGGGAGGAAAGTTTTTAGGTAAACTCTTTAGCAATAATTATGTTTATGAAAATAGCTTTCCAAGAAGTGGTTTTTAAATTTTGATGAATAATTTATACTCTAAGAATTTTTACTAAGTCAAGTGACATGGTATAAATTCATTGAATATCATTTCCAAATAAGATGAAATAATGGAACTTTAATTATTGAACAAAGCTTTATTTACTTCTGGCCTCTTGTTACAAAGGAACTAATGATACTACATGTAGCATACATACAACGAAATCTTATTTAGCCTTGAAAAGAAGGAAAATTTACAGGCTGCAGCATGGATGACCTTGAGGACATTATGCTGAGTGAAATAGGCCAGTCACAAAAGACAAACATATGTGCTTCCCCTGACATGGACATCTAGAGTGGTTGAGTTCATAGAAACTGAATAGGAAACAAAGGGGCTGCTTAATGGGTGTAGAGTTTCCGCTTTGTAAGGTGACACAATTCTGGAGATTGGGCTGCACAACATTGTGAAATTGAAAATACATTTAATATAACTTCCTTAGAAATGACTGATGGTCACCAAAGGACCAATGAACCCATCATAAACCAAAAAGAAAAATGAGAGTGGAGGCTGAGTGAACACAAGGGGGTGGGGCGTGGAGGAGGGAAGGCATGCTAGTAATCATTTACCCTATTTACTTATGTAAGAATGTATATGAATTTAGAAATAAAATTAAAAAAAAAAGAAATGACTGATGGTCAATTTTATTTTTGTTTTTTTAACGTTATTGTTTTGCTACAATTAGAAACACTGGAGGAAGTCTAGTATCTATCTAATCTATCTATCTATCTATCTATCTATCTATCTATCTATCTATCTATCTATCTATCTATCTATCTATCTATCTATCTATCTATCTATCTATCTATCTATCTATCTAATCTATCTATCTATCTACCTTTGAGACTAGGTCTTGCTATTTTTGCCTGTGGAATTGATAGGGGTACTAACCCCCCCCCATTGTCTCCTGTTTAAGATTGCAGATTTCAAGGAAGGTATGCTAAAATGTGAGAATGGCCTTATTTGGAATTTCCCTTCTGGGAGATGCAGGGGGGAGGAAGAAGTGAAATGGTTCAGGTGTGGTTCCTGGAAGGCCAGAAATCAGGATATATAAAGGGTGTGGAAACAGAGAGAGAGATTCCAATATGGAGAACCAATAGATAGAGATTCAATGGAGGAGAGATTGGAATCGGCCATTTTGTAGGGTAAAAATGTGAGCCATGTGGCCAAGGCCTGGGGGCCTGCAGCCTTTGGCTGGCCCAGACACGTGCTATTTTTTTGGAACTAGATCTCACTACATTGCCTCTGGCAGGACTTGAACCTCCATCACCAGTCCCCTCCATGGCTTCGTAGGTTGCTGTTTACAGGCACGTGCCACTGTGCCCTGCCAGGAAGTCTAGCTTAAAAAAAACAAAACAAAAACAAAAACTCCAAAAATCCAGCACTCTGTTGTGAAAAATACTCCTGTCCTTGGTTAGTGGAGGCAAAGTCAGGTCGGTTCCTGTGTTCTTTTGCAACCTGCTAGCATTTCATAGTGTCTTATAATGTAACAGAATGTCTAGGGCCCATCCATTATATTTTCTGTCCTAAACCTGAGCCACTCACTTTCCAGAGGCACTTTTGCATTCACAGTACTTGGTGATTGACTGGATGTCAGTGGGGGTGGGAAGGAGGCTGACTCTCAGTTTTGTCTTTTGAAGAGCTGTATTGACAGTGGTGTCAGTCACTGAAAGTGAAGGAGCGGGTGTGGGGTCCACAATGAGGCTGAGACACCTTGGTAGAGACATGCCTCCTGGTAATTCAGCAACCCTGGCCCTCCACTCTGTCCTGTTTGTTATCCATCTTTCAACCCATCCTTGAGAAAACACCATCCACGAGAAAAGTTATTATTGCCTGTGAGTATTCAAAGTTCAGTTGCAGAAAGAAGCTTCCTCCTCCTGAAATAACAAGGGCCTGGGGTCAGAGGACCAGAGATGATAGGGAGGGTAGAAGGAAGACAGACATCTCATTATGCAAGGCTTTGGAGTGGCTAGGGACTTGAGTACTGCAGCTCTAATACAGGGAAGATGAGACCTCCCCTGCACAGGGCCATGGGGTAGCTGAGGATGTTACAAGGACCCAGTCAACCAAAAGCTTCCATCATGTGATCCCTGGCACAAGTCAGTACAGCTCCACAGGTCACTTTACTGGGCTGGTGTACTTGTCCCAAAAGAGGGATATGTGGTCACTTATTGAAGTCTTTTCATCCTGGTAATGCAATCTTCTCAGCCTCAGACACACACACACACACACACACACACACACACACACTTTTGCCTTCCCTGTAGAAGACAAAGCACTTGCATTCAAATTAAGAGACAAATTTACATGTATGTTCATACACAGCCAGTGACTGTCACATGCACATATAGAGGGAGTGCAAAAGGAAACTTGGCCCTGTACTGGGGTGAAAAGTATATGTTCACATTTCCTTCACTAGAGGCACAGGGCTCTGGCCCTGTTTACTCATCTGTAAAATAAGATGTTGACTTTTGATATCCCCAAGACCCTTGCCCATGCTGATGAGAAGGTTCTAGGATTTTCAAGGTGTCTGCTCCCTGAATTCCACGCCCTCGGATACAGCTCCATCTGGGAGGGTAACCGATCTACAATTCTGGGGGTTCACAATTTACCTGTGGAGTTGAGCTTGGTCAGCACTATAAAGGCCTAGGGACCCTCACAGTTTCCTGGGTAACTAAGAATGCTCTGTGTACCTGCTGACACACTGGAACCACTAGGGGATCCTAGAACTTAAACCCTCCTCCGAATTAAATGCATATATTGGAGGAAGTATACCATGGGGAGAAATGGTGTCTTTTCCATCAAAGGTACTATGTAGCTGAAGTAGAGGGGCTCTCTACTAGATTCTGGCTCAACATGTATATACTATGTGATGTTTGGAAACTTCCCAGTTTTTCCAGTTATAAAATGTGGATCAAAGTGAACATCATAGGATAGATGTAAGGATTCACTAGATAATGCCAATAAAGACTCAGCACAGGAGTAGATATTTAAAAAGTGGGTAGCTGCTATTATTATTGACTGGGTTGTTTTTCAATTCAAAGTACAAAGTAGATTCTGGGAACTCCATAAAGGAGTGCTTGATTTCAATATTCAACAAATTAAGAAAGGGATGTAGTTTTCCCTTTGGTCCACTGAGGATTTGTTCCCTATTTAAATCATCTCTAGATTATTTACAGTGTCTAATACAATGTGAACTATGTAAACTAGTTGTTGTATAGTAAGTCCTCACTTGATAGGTTCTTGAAGACTGTATCTTTAAGGAAGACAACCTATAACAAGACTAATTTAATCTTAGGCTAATCGATACAGACAAAAGTTAAATTCTATGGCATATTTCTGGTCACAAAAACATCACCAAATTTCTGAATAAAGAGTCCAACTTATCACTTGTATTCATTCATTCATTCATTTCCAACCTGTTTACTCCAGTTCAGGTTGTAGGCAGCTGAAGACTATGTCAGCATCTCAGATTACAAGGTGGGAACCAACACTGACAGGATACCCTTTCATCACAGGGAGCACTCACACACAAACCCATACCCACTCAGAATGGGATAGTGAAGACAAAACAGTGAACCTCATAGCCACATCTTCAAGGTGTGGGAAGAAAATAAGATAACCCACAGTGGCCTGGGCAAAGAATTGATTTTTTTCCCCCATCAATTAATTATAACAATATTAGATGAAATATAGTATTTGTATTGTTTAGGGAAGAATGACAATAAAAAAATAAGTCTGTACATGTTCTGTGCAGATACATGTTCTTAGTATTTCTTTTTGGTTCCTGGTAGAATCTACAGATGCAAAACCTACTGAGATGGAAAGTCAGCTGTAGTATTTTGTAAAAAGTACAAGTATTTTGAAAGTAATAACATTTACTATGGTATCCAGCAATATACAAACTGGCTAAGTAGCAAAATTCCTTCTCTAAACGCTCAATATAAAAAATGTGTATGTTAAAATATAGATGAACTATATAGGTCAGTAAGGAAATCAGAAACCAGAACAAGAGAACATGATCCCAGGAGGATAAGTCTTCGCTAAGACCGGTGTCTCTAAGGGCCTAGGTGGAATGACACTTCCTGGACACTACTCCAATCCTCTTGTGCCATAACCCCAATTCTGGCCAATGCAAAGGTGACCAGTTTCCTCAGTTTCCTGCATGACCTTTAATTAGTCTTATGCAGGTACCATCTTGGGCACACATGGCCTACTTCAAGCTTCTTGTCTGAAACTATTCTGACTTCACAGGTAAGTATGGAATCTACCCCTGGGAATCTACTAGTCATTCAATCATGTATAATACCTAAGTTCAGGAAAGTTAATATGTGTGGGGCAACTCTAACCAATAGGTGACAGAAACATTGAATAAATGCTTCTTTCTTTATTCCTTATTTCACAAGGCTCCTAAGAAGATCCTGTTAGACTCAAGAACATAGTCTTCATATGTTCCTCAAGAGGTTCCTTTGATGAAGAAAGCATACTTTTCCTCTTTCTCCATTTTGTGTTCTTCATTCCTAATACCTGATGCTGAGGATCAATTCCCAAATTAATTACACGCAAGTCTTTATATGAAGTTTTGTTTTTAGGCAAACCAAAACAGGAAAGAAAAGAAAAACCCTGGAGAGTGGTTATCAAAGGCCCCTACTCTGCCTCCAATTTGGGACTTCTCAAAAGGCAATACCCTACTCAGCTCTGGATGAAATAGGAACACAGATACTAAAAGAAGTCATCTGTGATCAACATTCATGAAAGATATGTCCCAAATCATAGTTCCTGTGTGATTGGAGAAAACCCAAGCCACAAATTTCTTTAAAATTAGTTCTGAAATCTACCCAGAGGATACAAAAACAGTAATTAAAAAAAAAACATCTATACTTGAATGTTTATTGCAGCACTGTTTACAATAACAAGGATATGGAAACAACTCAAATGCTTCAAAACAGATGAATGGATCAGAAAGTTGTGGTATATGTATACAATGGAATATTCATCAATCAAAAATAAGAAATTGATGCATTTGTGATAGCATGGATATTCTTTCTTTATCTCTAAATTCAAGAAATTCATGATAACCAAAAAAAATCAGAAAGATAAATACTGGATGATTTCACCTATATGTGAAATACAGGGAACACAAACAAACAAACAAAAGGACAGGGAAACTTTAAAACTATTAGTAGAAGGAAAAGCATAGAGCAATACAGAGGTTAAATCAGGGGAGAGATGGACACAAGAGATTAAGATGACGGCTCACTGATGATAAGCTGGTAGGAGAACCGTGGGGCAGACAATGATATAAAATATATGTGTGTGCAATCAATTTTAAAGAATAAAATTAAATAAATTAGGAGGAGGGGGAAGAATAAAATAAATAAATAAAATGAAATAAAATTGTTTCTGAGTTGGAAGTAACCCAGATGACCACCATACAAACAAAAATCCTCTCTGGAAGAATATATTGTAATCACAGATCTCAGAATTTCCACAAAGAACTTCGAGAAACATAAGGTTATAATAAAAAAAATCAATAAGCTCACAAGGAAACAAACCCAAGCATCATCAATCAATACAAACAATATACAACATTATACAACAGAATGAGACCTATACATACTGCACAAATTTGAATGAAGTGATACAGAATAGAAAACAAGTATTCAAATGTTTAAAGGAATTTAGAAAGATATTGGAAATATGGTGAAAGATTAGTAAACTAACAAAATTAACTAAATATATTTGAATATGAAACAAAACTTCCAGAAATGAACAACATGATAATTAAAATCAATTTCCTCAAAAGACAAGGGCAAAAACAGAAGAGAAACAATTGAAGGGAAAATGAGTAAAATGAAACAAAAAGTCTAAGAAATTAACAGCTCACTAGTGAATGAAAAAATATGTAATATGAAAGAGAAATTAAGAGATGTGGAAGAAATTCAACATCATGAGAGCTCTCAGAAAAGTTAAGAATTAAAGGAAACATCTTCAACGTGTTATAGGGCAACCTTAGGAGAAATGGGGGTGGACATGGGTTGTGAGTCCTTCAATGCATGCTTAAGCACTCAGCAAAAGACATGCAGACATGCAGAGAGAAAGTTTTGGACAAAGTTTATAAAGGGAATAAGAAGATTGGAGATTATTGATAGGGGTATCATTGTCTCTTGTTTAAGATTGCAAATTTTAAGGAGGACATGCTAAAATGTCAGAATGACCTTGATTAAAATTTCCTTTTAGAAAGATACAAGGGGAGGAAGAAGTAAAACAGGTTTTGTTTTTTTGTAATGTAATGTAATAACTCAGGAGCTGTTCCTGGAAGGTGGAAAACAGAAATAAGAAAATATATAGAGAGGGTTGGAACAGAGAAAGAGGATCTTTTTTTTGAGGCATTTTATTCAGGGACTTTGGAGGATGAAGATGTGAGCCATGTGAGCTTGGCCATGTGGCTAAGGCCTGGGCCTGTAGCCTGTGGCTGGTCCAGGCTAGGAGTGTGTCTGTTAATGGAAGTTAAGGAATTTGGAGATTTAAACAAACTCCATGTTCGAGTTTGTTTTGCTGAGTTTGTCTTGTGTCTAGGAGAGGCCGTGTGAAAGTCAGGCCTAAAAAGAAAGTAAACTTTGTGGGTTCCAGTACTATAAAGCTTTTTTCTATGACCTGGAGGAGGACAAGGAAAAGACAGCATGGAAGAGTTAGAGCATGCCTAAGGAGCATGTCAAAGGAAGATGTCTTTGAGCATGTGGAGATAAACTCTGACTGATGTTGGTGAGATGATCAGGACTGAGAGACTGAAGATTTTTGGACAATCTAGGAAAAGGACTTTGGACAATGTTTTTGTTTTTGTTTTGTTTTTGAGATTAGGTCTCCCTATTTTGGCCTGTGGAACCGCAGGCTCTCGTTGCCCGGGGTACCACAGACTCAAGCAATCCCCAGCCTCAGCTTCCCAGGTAGCTGGGATTACAGGCACGCGCCACCATTCCCAGCTATTTTTTTTTTGGAACTAGGTCTCACTACGGGCCCCAGGCGGGACTCGAACCGCAATCCCTAGCCCTGGCCGCTTCATAGGCTGAAGCTTACAGGCACAAGCCACTGTGCCCGGCAGAGCAATGTTGAGAAAGGTTTTGGACAATGTTAAAGTAATTTGGAGTTTTACCTACATGTTTCTTTTTGCAGTAATTAGGAAATCTCTGTACTCTGAGAGTCTTGCTTTGGCTTGGGAATTTGGTGAGAAGGCTAGGGATAGTGGAAAAAACCCACGGAAGTCTAAAAGAGGTAAATTGAAGCAAACTAGTCTAAAGTTTAAACTGTGTTTCTAAGTTTTTCTTTTTTAGGTCTGAGAGAGGGAGAGAGCTGAGAGAATCTGCTGGTAGCTGATTTTTTGCATACCAATAGTAGGTAAACAGTGAAGATGCTAATTAACTGCTTGGAGCCTGCTTTCTAGGGAAAAGCAGACAGAGGTGTCCTAAGTTCAAGTTAAAAAAGTCTTTTTTTTCTTTTCACCCAGTTTTAATTATGATCACTAATTTTTTTTTTTTTTGAGACTAGGTCTTGCTATGTTGCCCAGGGTACCGCAGACTCAAGTTGCCTGGGGTACCATGTACTCAAGCAATCCCCAGCCTCAGCCTCCCAGGTAGCTGGGATTACAGGCGCCCACCACGGCTCCCGGTTTTTCTTTTGAGACCAGGTCTCCCTATGTTGCCTGGGGTAGTCTTGAACTTGAGAACTCAAGTGATTCCAAGCCTCTTGCCTCTCAGCGCTTGGACAACAGGCGTGACCCACCACACCCAGCTATGATTTCTAATTAGCTATCACTTTCTATCATATCAGTTGAGACACCAGAAAGTATAATCTGGTAAAAGCCAAAGAATAATGCATGTATTCATTCAGGTTTTTAGCTAAGGGGAGCTGCTTACTTCAATCCTAGTTTCCAGCATTCATAAAACCAGGTTCGTGGTATGCTAGTGGTTGTAATCTTCAGCACCTGAGATCTGTTGGTATGGAGATGGGGTTTAGTAAACATTTAACTAAATATCCTAGTCAATGCAGTAATCAAGAAAAGGAAATATAATATTTCCAAGAAATAAGAGAAATAAAACTGCCTTAATTAGCAAAAAGAAAAAAAAAACTATGTTGATAATTACAAAAGAGCAGTAAAAAAAATAGTATAATAAGTGGTTTTAACAAAATTATATGATACAGGGTCAGCAAAAATCAATTGTACTTCTATAAATTTGCAATAAATTAAAATGAAAATTTAAAAAATAGTACCATTTACAATACCATAAAGATTTGAAGACTTGGTATAAACTTAACAAAACACATGCAATCTTGGTGTACTAAGAACCAATCTTGGTGTACTAAAACAATGATAAAAGAAATAAAGAAAATATCAATAAATATTGGATTTGAAAAATCAGTATTGTTATGTGACTGCTTTTCCCCAACTTGCTCCAGAGATTTAATACAACTGCAATCAGAATCCCAGAAGGACTGTTCACAGAAATCAATATAAAGAAAGTTTACTACCAAAAAATCTTTGAAAAAAATCACATTACCATATTTCAAGGTTTACTACAAAACTACAATATACAAGAGACTTAAGTATTAACAAGAAAATAAGTATTTTGTCAATGGAACTGTTGAAGTAATTAAACAAAGAAGCTATCAGCCTGAGAGCTGGTCTTGACTTGCTTATTAAAGCAAACTAAAATCTAATTAAGAATAAATTCTTATAAATGCATCAAGACTAAGAAAGTAAAATTTAGGCCAGGCATGGTGGTATGTTCCTGTAATCCCAGTTACCTGGGAGGCTGAGGCTCTCACTTGAGTCTCAGAGTTTGAGACAACGCTGGGCAACATAGCAAGATCTAGTCACTTAAAAATTAAAAAAAAAAAAAAAAAAGGTAAAATTTAAAAACAACTAATCCGGACCGGGCACAGTGGCTCGTGCCTGCAAGCTTCAGCCTATGAAGCAGCCAGGGCTAGGGATCACGGTTTGAGTCCCGCCTGGGGCCTGTAGCGAGACCTAGTTCCAAAAAAATAGCTGGGCATGGTGGTGCGCGCCTGTCATCCCAGCTACTTGGGATGATGAGGCTGGGGATTGCTTGAGTCTGTGGTACCCCGGGCAACGAGAGCCTGGGGTTCCACCGGCAAAAGTAGCGAGACATAGTCTCAAAAAAATAAAAAATAAAAGCAACTAATCACAGTTAGCTAGGCTTACCTCAAAAAAAGGTAACTGTTAAAGTTATAGGGAATTAAATGGTTTTCTTGCTTTACTTCCACATAAGTTTTGTAAGACTCGTTCCCCATAGTTCCTATTGGTGAGATACTCTTAACCACTTTCCATTTGGCACAGCCTAATTTGGATCCATGCCATAAATGCAAATAAAAGGGCATTTGATGCAGGAAAAATCTGATTCATTTTAACCCACATGGTAGAGGAAGAGAGAAAACTAGCTTTGTGGAGGAAGAGGACAAACTAGAACTAGCAGGTTAGAGGGAGAGGAAGAAGAACCAGTTACTATAATGGTGTGAAGTAGAGCTACTGTTACAGGAGCTAGCAGCGCATGACAAGGTCTGAATTGTTTGACTCCAGGACCTAAGGCACCCCAGGGCAAAGTCTTACCAAGTCCTGCCACCACCAGGGTTGTAGGTTGTGGCAGGTGCCAATCACTGCTAAGATAGTCTCCCCCAAGTAGGTAGAGAGATGGAGCTTCAGTTAAGAGGAACACATCCTATTTCTCTAGCCCTGTCTGGCACACTAGAAGGTGGGGAACAGCACGTCTCTCACCTGTAACCCATTCTTTGGAATGTCCCAAGAGACATATGATCTATTAGTTTGTTTTTTTTTTAATATATATTTTACATCATTTCAGTCCCTGGGGGTAACCCACCACCTCCCCTTCCCACCCGCTCCAGCTGGTCCCCATACTCCCCTTGTGCAGTTTCATTTGGTTGACCATATATTAGTGAAGCCATTTGGTTTCTGTCCCTTTCTATCTGGCTCATTTCTGCTAGAATGATTTCTTCTAGGTACATCCAGGTTTCCATAAATTCATCAAATTTGTCGTTTTTAATTGATGAGTAATACTTCATTGTGTATATATACCACATCTTTTTCATCCACTCATCTGTTCTGGGGCATTTGGGTTGTTTCCATGACCTTGCAATTATAAATAGTGCTGCAATAAACATCCGAGCACATGTGTCCTTTTGTACCCACATTGAGGTCTCCTTTGGGTAGATTCCCAAAAGTGCGACTGCTGGGTCAAATGGTAATTCCATTTTCATTAGTTTGAGGGTCCTCCATACTGTTTTCCATAGTGGCTGGACGAGTTTACATTCCCACCAGCAGTGTAAGAGTGTTCCTTTCTCTCCACATCCACGCCAGCACTTGTTGTTGCCCATTTTTTTGATGTAGGCCATTCTTACTGGTGTAAGGTGGTATCTCATTGTGGTTTTGATTTGCATTTCTCTGATTGCTAGTGACATTGAGCACCTTTTCATGTGTCTGTTGGCCATTTGTCATATGACCTATTAGTAATAACTGTTGCCCTCAAAGGTAAATTCTCCTGTTATCACGCATCCCAGCATCCTGCCTGCTGCAAGTCACTTACGCTTTGCTACTTCCTCATTACATCATTGTAACATTTCCTTGCTGGGGTATATAAGAAACTTTACAACTTCATTAAAGTTGGACCTGGACATGCTTCCCAGGATCCCTGTTCTGTGGACTAGCCTCACAGATCGCTATCAATCTCTTCTGTCTCATTTTCTCTTCATTCCACATGCAACTCCTAACACCCCACTATCTGAAGAGGGAGTGAAGGCCCATTGCCTATCTGGCTTGTAGGATCTCTACTGTCTGTAGCAGCTTTGATGAAAAAAGAGAACAAGCCTGTGTCTATCACTCCATTTTGAAGGCTCACAAAATGGTCACTCAGCTCCATCCCTTTCTCATCAAGTACCTCACTCAGGCATATGGAGCGGAGTTCAGACCAAAGCACCTCATAAGCATTATTCCCTCACACATGGATGGTTTGGGTGGAGTCAATACATCAGGGGATGCAGTTCAGTTCCTCTCTTGGATGGAAAAAGCAGTGTGGTTTGCACACAACTTGGCTGGCCACACAGACTGCCCCAAGGGTCCAGGGATGCAGGGCTCAGCTGTCCCCAAAACCCCAGCAGAATGTTCAAACATAAAACAATAGAAGTAACACATAAGATGATGGAAATGGAACTTAAACAATTAATAGGAAGCCCTCAATTTTTTTTATTTAAAAGATAAGACAAACTAAGCCAGAAATATAACAAAATGGCAATCATCACTTATTTCTCAACAATTAACTTAAATGTAATTGGATGAATTCACCAATCAAAAGAATGGCTAAATGGATACACATTGTTTTCAAGTGCACATGGAATACTTTCAAGAATAGATTATAAGTGGTGCAGAAGTCAATTGCCAAGGAGAGGGGATGATGGGGTCAAAATGGGAGGGGACCAGGCTGGGCGCAGTGGTGTGCATCTTTAATCCCAGCTTAAGAAGGGAGGTCAAGACTAGGAATCGCTTAAGTCCGTGGGTTTGAGACCCACCTGGGGCAACATAGTGAGACCTAGTCTCAAAAAATAGCTGGGCATGGTGGCCCACGCCTGTAATCCCAGATACCTGGGAGGCTGAGGCTGGGGATCACTTGAATCCGTGATACCCCGGGCAACATGATATGCGGTTCCCTGGGCAACATAGTGAGACCTAGTGTTAAAAAAAAAAAAAAGGGAGGGGACCACTACCAGCTGCGCCAGCGACTGGGAGTTGGATTCCCAAACCCAGACATCAGAACTGTATGGCACAGAACCAGCAACAGGCAATAGACACCAGGAAGGACCTTGGAGAAGAGTACCACATGGGTCCTACAAGTTTCCGAAGTACTTGGCCTGACTAACTGCCTCAGCTACTTCTGGAGATCCGAGAAGCCTCATCTTGTTGCTGTCCAGGAGTGCAAGTTCATACCCAGGAAATGTGTTCTAGCGAAAGCAAAGACCAGACAATTGTCTGGTCTATTGTGGACCAAACAATAGGTTACAGAGAGTGGAGCTGGGGTGATCAGAAGGGAGAAGGAGGAAGGGGGTGGGGTGGGAAATAAAAGGTACAATACAACCATACAAATGCGACCAATACTGTATGAATATTGAAAAGTAAAAAATTTATAATTAAAAAAAATGAGAGAGGAGAGCACAAAGTAGTATGATGGATCATGGGTGTAATGGTGGAAGGAGAAATCAAATTCTGCCCCCAAATTAATTGATGTAAGAAAATAAATATAAAGAAACAAACAAAAGGACAAGAAAAAGTTAAAACTAACAAACTGACAGCAGAACTAAAGAATAAATCAAGGGAAGGTGAGGGAGGGTATAATCAGGGGAGGGTGAGCACAAGAGATTAAGGTGATACAGGAGAATGGTGGAAGTACCTTAGGGTATACAATGATGAAATATATATATGTAATTATATTATATATAATATATATGTATGTGCAATCAGTGAAAATTTTAATAAAAATAAAATATAAAGAAATATATCTAATTTTAAAAGTCAATTGTTAATAAGATGACAAAGCTCAAAATTAGAAATCAATTATAAGAAAAAAACAGGAAAAACTATAAAATATGTTTTATATTTTGCTTAATAATGTTGCTTAACAGCAACTGGAGAGGAGAAGACGTCAAAAAAGATTTTAAAAATACCTTGAGACTAATAAAAATGATGACACAAGCTATCAGAATCTATGGAATGTAGCAAAAGTGATCTTAAGGGGAAAATAAGTGCAATACATGCCCACATTAAGAAGTAAGAAAAATCCCCTATAAAAGTCTAATATCACACCTAAAGCGTAACTTGAAAAAGAGGAACAAAGAAGACCCAAATTTAGTAGAAGGAAGGAAATAATAAAAATAAGAGCAGAAGTAAATAGAAATCAAAGAGTTATTAAAAAAATACAACAGTAGACTAGATAAACCTCTATTTAGGTTAACAGAGAAAAAGAAGAAATAGAACATTAATAAAATCACAAATGAAAAAGGATAAATTATGCCAGAGAGTACAGAAATACAAAAGATTATGAGAGATTACTACGGACAACTATATGTCAAAACATTCAATAACCTCGCAGAAATGGATAAATTCCTAAACTAAACCATTATATGTTAGACCAATACTGACCCAAGAAGAAATAGATGAATCAAACAAAGCAGTTACAAGCATAGCAGTTGAAAGAACAATGATGATTTTTTTAAAAAATCTGAAAAACAAAAGCCCCAGACCACATGGCTTTTCAAATGAATTTTACCAAATCTAGAAATCATTCACACTTTCTCAAGTATTTTTTAAAATACTAGAAAAAAGAGGCCGGGCACGGTGGCTCGTGCCTGTAAGCTTCAGCCTATGAAGCGGCTGGGGCTAGGGATCACGGTTGGAGTCCCACCTGGGGCCCGTAGGGAGCCCTAGTTGCAGAAAAGTAGCTGGGTGTGGTGGTGGGTGCCTGAAATCCCAGCTTCCTGGGAAGCTGAGACTGGGGATTGCTTGAGTCTGTGGTACCCTGGGCAACGAGAGCCTGCGTTTCCAAGGGCAAAAATAGCGAGACCTAGTCTCAAACAAACAAACAAACAAACAAACAAAACTAGAAAAAAGAATAATCTTTATTACATTTTACAACTTCAGCTTACCCTAATAGCAAACTAAGCAAAGAAAGCACAAGAAAATCATTAATATTCCTGATGAACACTAATGCAAATATTTTCAACAAAATACTAGTAAATCAAATTCAACAAAATACCAGTAAACCACAATGTCTATATACCATGATCAAGGGGGTTTACCCCTGAGATATAAAGATGTTCTGATAAACATAAATCTATTAATGTAGTATATCAACAAAAGTAAAGATAAAAATCATGTCAATTGATGCAAAGGTAGTATTTGATAAGATTCAAACCCATTATGATAAAAATTCTAAAAAAGGTGGGATTAGATGGAATTACATCAATATATTAAAAACCAACAGATCATATATTACAAGCCAGCAGCAATATACTCAATGGTGAAAACTGAGAAATTTCCCCTTTATAACAGGAACAAGACAAGGTGCCCACTGTCACCATTTCTATTTAACTTAGTATTAACTAGCAGTTTTCTGCAGAGCTGTCAGGTAAACACAGGGAATACAAAGAATTTAAGTCAGAAAAACTATAGCTATTTGTAAAAAATATTATATATAGAAAACCTAAAGACTTAATCAAAAAGTTATTAAAATAAATGAATACAGCAACGTAGCCTGTTACAAAATCAACAGAAAAGATACATAATCTTTTTATTCAAACAATGAGCAAAACAAAAAGAAATTAAGAAAATAACTGCAGTTATAATTGCTTCTCCAAAAAGTTAAAACGCATTGGAAGTATTTTAACAAAGGAAGTAAGAGACCAATACAATGAGAAATTGCCACGGACTGGTCAATTGAGAGAGCAGACCGCGGGGAACCAGGGCTCGGCTGGAGCAGGAGAGGCACAGGGTTGGCGATGACGGACAGACACACCTCTCAAGAGGCAATGAATTTGCTGCGTTTTATTTGGGATTTTAGTGGATATATATAGTGTTTAAAATGATTACATCAACATTTTATGAGTACATACAGTCGGTATTTTAACAGATTTTATCTTAGGTGAACATTAAACATTTTAACTAAAACATAATGTTTTTAAAAGTATTCTAAGACAATCATCTATTTTAAACCTATGATAGCTAGACTGATTAATGATCACTACAATTGTTTCTTGTCTACAAAGTTATCTGGTTCATCAGGTTTCACTACCTTAGGTATGTTACTAATGGATTTGTTATCCCTTCACCGAAAGTTTACCAGGGTTAATATGAATTGTTCTTTTAGTTTTACAGGAACATTCTGACCGCAGGGCTCCCTCTAACTGTTTTTTAGTTGATCATGCAAGGCATGACCTCAACAACACTTCCACCACCTGGGGCCTGAGAGCTACACCACAAAGGTCCCCTGATATGCAGGTCAGCTCCCGACACGTCCCTCCTGCGGGGCAGAGAGCTAGCCTAAGAGAGCTCTGTCTCAAAGGTCCCCCAGATCCAGGTCAGCTCCCACAAGAAATATGAATTACAAGATGCTACTAATGGATGTGGTGACATAAGGAGATGAAAGGATATCCCATGCTGATGGACAGAGAGAATCAAAGAAATCAAGATGACTCTAATGCCTAAAATGATATGCAGTCCCATCAAAATACCAGCAACATTTTTAAAAGAAACTGAACAAAATGTTGCAAGTGAAAACAACGAAAGACCTCATGTTATAAAAGAAATCCTTAGAAGGAGCAAAATGGAGATACCATATATCAGTTTCCAAACTTTAAAATAAGAGAACAGTATTAAAAAACTATGCTCTTGGCACAAAAACAGATAACGCAAATAAATGGAGACTAGGAAGTGCAGGTACAAATTCATGTACATACGGCACCTAGTTTATGATAAAATGCTATGACCATAAAATGTGGAAAATACAGTCTTTTTAATAAATGATGTTTGGAAAATTGGAAAGCCACAGATAAAAGAATGAAGTTGTATTATTTGTTAATATCATAGACCAATATAAACTCAAAATGGACTAGATTAAGATTAAAAACCTACTTATATACATATAAGAAGACATTGGTGATATGCCCCATGATACTAACAATAAAGCTATTTATGGTAACTCAACTCTTATAGCAAGGGATTTTTTAAAAAAATAAATAATTGGGGTTATCTTAAGTTAAAAAACTTTCATGAAGCAAAATAAAATACAAGATGATTAAAAAGACACTCTCTTGAAGAAAATATTTAAAGAATATATAATTGATAAAGGATCAATATCTAAAATAAATTAAAAAACTCAGACAATTCAACAATAGAAAACCAAATAACTCAATAAATGGGCAGCAGATGTGAATGGACAATTCACCAAAGAATATAGAAGATCCATAGACATGTGAAAAAATATCCATCATTGCTTCCAATAAAAGAGATGCATCTGCATCTTAAATCTTTTAATCTTAAAACTATAGTGAAGTACTATCTTAACCATCAGAATGGCACATATTTAAAAGAAACAACAAGTATGGAAGATGTTGAGAAAAAGGAAACCTATTACATTGTTGGTAGGAATGTAAACTGTTGCAACTATTATGGACAGTAATATGGATTTACCTTAAAAATATATAAAAAGAAGGCCGGGCATGGTGGCTCATGCCTGTAAGCTTCAGCCTATGAAGCGGCCGGGGCTAGGGATCGCGCGCGGTTCGAGTTCCGCCTGAGGCCCATAGCGAGACTTAGTTCCAAAAAAATAGCTGGGCGTGGTGGTGCACGCCTGTAATTCCAGCTACCTGGGAAGCTGAGGCTGGGGATTGCTTGAGTCCGTGGTACCCTGGGCAATGAGAGCCTGCGGTTCCACAGGCAAAAATAGCAAGACAGTCTCCAAAAAAAAAAAAATATATATATATATATACACACACACACACACACACACACACACACATATATATATATATATATAAAGAAATCCCTTATGATCTAACAATCCTACTCTTGGACATATATCCACAGAATATGAAATCATCATCTTCCATTTTTGGACAAAATGGAAGAAATTTTAATTACATGCTGTAAAGTAAATCAGGGTGATAAAAGATAAATATTGGGTACTTATATAGTAAACAATTCTTATAAAACACTTTAAAAAACCAGTGGACATAAACAAACATAGAGAGGGCTCTGAAAGTAAGTGGGAGGTGGAGGTAAAGAAGATAAAATGGATGGTAGTGGGGGAAAAATAAAGAAGTTGTGATAGGGGGCCTGTGGTGAAATTGGGGGGCCATGACCCCAGCACTGGTGGGTGCTGCATTGGAATAGCAGTCATTATGCCCTGGTGGGCAGAGACTTGGAGAAGGGAAGCCAAGCCTTTTCATGAGAGGAGAAGAGGTTGAGGATATTAAGGAGGAGATGGAGAAAGAAAAAGGCGTGGAGAGAAGCAGAGCAGAGGAGCAGCAGGGAGATTGGAGGTCTCACAGCTGCCACTGCCATGTGCAGCAGCAGGGCAGGGAAAGAAGCCACATTGTGACGAGCCCAGGGAAGCATGTTGGAGAAACCTGTGACTTGTGTAAGCTGACTTGGAAATTTGGTACTTGGAGAACTTGATTTAACTTTGAAACTGTGAAGCCTGGAAATGTCTGGAGACCTGAGGAGAAGTTGCTGTGTTGCTGTTTCCATTGTGAGAAGTCTGAAGTGGTT
>PVHY01025491.1:0-18345 GCA_004024945.1 Uropsilus gracilis
TAGATAGGTAGATAGGTAGGTAGATAGGTAGGTAGATAGGTAGGTAGATAGGTAGGTAGGTAGATAGGTAGGTAGGTAGGTAGATAGATATACCTGGAGATTTTGTCCTATAATAAGAAACTGTAAAATGCAGCATGCCAGAGTGCTAATGCCCATTTCAACTTCTGCCATGAAGATCTGGAGGTGTGGGGGTGAGGCAGGTTCCCCAGTTTTATGCATCCCCATCCTCACTACATTGCTGACACATTAAGAACAGAGCCAGGTCTTTATGCTTTGTACCCCTGACACATAGGAACTATCGGATTAGATGTTTCTTAAGTGAATAAATATTTGAACATGAAAGAAATGGTTCTGGCAGTGTTAGCTTCATTAAGGAAGAGGGGGTGAATTCTGAAAAATCGATGATGGGGGGCAGAAACGAGGGATATCGTGCAAGGGAGGGGGTTTGTATCCAGCCATGTTCCAGAAATATTTGACTCTGTAACTTTGGTTTCATTACCATTTTTTCTTTTTTTATTATCCAGTTACAACCTCACAGAATGGAGACTATAGAAGAGGCTCTTTGTAGACAGCAAAGTTACTAAGACCCAAGGAGGGCTTTTGGGAAGTACTATTAGGCTGCACAGATCCCTGGCTGAAGCTTTTTGCTCCCTGAGATGTGAGTCTGAGAAGCTTTCCACTCTGCGTACTCTCCTGGAGAATCTCTGCTGAGAACAAGAACCACTACACTCCAGTAGCACATTATTCAACTAATCAATGGAAATGTTAATGAGTGGATGGACAACAGGGCTACATGAAGTAAGAAGGTTTTGATCAAAGAGGAACAAAGTTCCAGGTAAATAGATCCCTGGGAAAATGAGTCTTGGGTCATTGTGGCGTTCCTTTGTAAAGAGAAAGTAGAAACACAGGCTCCCTCTTTCCTGGTCTCTCATTTCTGCCCATTGTCCTTCTGTCCTTGTGGGGAACAGAGCCCCACCATGATCGTATCTCCATCACATCTTGAACAAGATAACAATATTTTCCCAGAACCCCCAATGCGAACAAAATAAGTAATGAAGTAAAATGATCTCAGGTGATTGTAAATAGGCATCCAGCCAAGTTTGACTCCAATCAAAATGAAGCCGGGGTCCACCTCTCTTCATTTTCAAATCAAACTGCTTTGCAGGACTAGGAGAAAAAATATTGTTTCCTCAGGAAATGCCAAAGGGCCACAAACTTTAATCTGCTCCAGCTGGAGTGGAGGTGGGGGCTTATTTCACTTCCTAAAGCAGACCTTCCTCCTGCTGACACATCAAAGATCCTCCTCACGCCAGGTTTAGGTAGCTGTTCCCAGTATCCAAAGGAAGTTTGCCCAGCCAAGCAACTGCTCCACCCACCTGAAAGCCGGCTTATGATTCCATGGGAATGTAGGAGTCGGTCTCTAAATATAACCCTGAACACAGCCTCCACCATGATCCCTGTGTGCTAAGCCTCCTTCCAAAATAATCGAAAGGGTGGGTGGGGCTTTAGGCTTTTCTCCTGGGAGGGCAACTTTGACAAGGGAGACACAGGAGACTAGCCTCTGATGACACTCCCCACCCCTCCCTTTTAGGTAGGAGGTAGAGTGCAGAGGGAACAGCAGATGTCCTCCGCCCAGGAGTGACCACAAGTCCCAACTCCATGCTCTCCACTGGGTCTCAAATCAGGTGGTTCATGAGCTGAGTCCATTGTCCAAGGGCATTTGCTAAGCTCAGGAAAATCCGTAGGAGTGTGGCTTCGCCCCAACTCAGGGCTCCTGCTATAAGACTGTGACTCTTACCTGTTTCTCATTGTGATTATTCTTACCTCACTAATGCTATTTGTATAACCAACAGGTATCTGTTTGTTAGTGTCTCAGTAACTTTGAGATCCTTCACCATGGTTCTATTTTCCTCAGCTGTTAACCCCAACACCCACCACAGTGCCGGATTCATAGTAGATACCCAGTAAATGCTGGATGGAGGGTGTGTGAGTGGATAGATGGATGGGTGGTGGATGGACGGACGGACGGACGGACGGACGGACGGACGGACGGACGGACGGACGGATGGATGGATGGATGGATGGTGGATAGATGGGTGGATGGATGGATGGGTGGATGAATGGGCTGATGGATGTGAGGGTGGGTGGATGGATGGACGGATGGACAGACGGATGGATGGATGAAGTGTTTCCATACTCTATTTCATAGAAAGAACAGATAACAGGGAGTAAGCTTAGGAAGCTTGGCTACAGCTCTGCCCAGCAACTCAGGGCATCATCCTGAAAGTCACACAAAGTTCTGGAGGCTCTATGTCAGAGGAAGATGGTGCATGGCTCCTGCCCCATGAGTCACCTACCCCACTGGGGTGGAGCTGGACCCTCCAGAGCAGTTCCAGGAAAGAAGCAAACTGGAATCACCTGTGGACATGGTGACCCTCACCAACATAAGCCAAGGAAGCCGCCCCTTTCCTCAGCTTGCCGCTCCCCTCTGTGCAGAGAAAGGGGTACTGTGCCCAAAGTCCCTGGTAGGAAGGCTAGCCAGGGGCCTGTCATTGCAGGCCTACAGCCACACTGCACCCCTGTGGCAGAGATGATTTCAGGTATGTGTCTGGGCTGCCTCAGCCCCCAACAAGGCCCACAAGGCCGCAATCTCAGACTGGAAAGCAGTCTGTTTCTCCAAGATGCCATTTCACTTGCTCTACTTTGTTTCCAGCCAGTCAGAGCCTGTGGTCAAGTAGAGCCAGCAGAGTTCCTTGGGCACCAGGCACCTGAGCAAGCTCCTCTGACCAGGAAGGGAAGGACATAGCAGAGCCTAGTCTTGTTTTGGGGTCACCAAGAAATGGCGAATGAAGCCAAGCAAGGGAACAACCAGGCTGACACCAGGTCATGCTTCCTCATGGCCAGAGCTCAGCTTCTCATCTACAACATCCTCCACTGCACCTAAGGGCTACAGGGCCCCCACTGCCTGCCCTTCTATTAGGAGTGCCTCTCTTTCTGAGGTCTCTCATGGCTTCTGCTCAGTGAGGCAGACAATTAAGAAACTGCCCTTGGAAGGGCTGGAGCCAAGGCCCCGGGAACAGCAACCACCCACTTGGCTCTGCCAGCTACTTACAGTCAAACCCAACACTGGAGTTTTGATGCTTCCCAGTTTTGGTTCCGAGACTGACAGTCAGAGAGAGAAGTGCCTATCTATGATCCGAGCAGAGAAAATCCTAGTCTGGGCACACACTAGATGGGAATCTTTCCGCAACCAGGAGGTGGAGGGCAGGAACTTGCTTCTCCAACTAGCCCGAGGGCCCAACCATGAAGCACTTTGCTTGCCTGGCTCTTCCCAACAACCCCACGAAGTCAGTATTACTCGCTGCAATTTAGGAGGAAATCAAAGTTCAAATTTGATTGACGTGCTTATAGCAAGAAACAGAGAAGCCAGGTCCTTTCTGTTCCACCAATGATTTCAGAACTGGCAGCAATGTAGAATCACCTTGGGAGACATCTTCAAATTTGGTGCTCAAGTCCCCTCCCCAGAGAATCTGATTTAATTGGCCAGAACGGGCACCCACCTTTTTGGGGGGGTGGGGGTAAGTATCACATGGAAAATGGAGGGCTTATGGAGTCCCCCCAAAATACCTTCATGCTTTCATCTCATTTCCCCCACCCCACCCCTAGAAAGTCCAGTTTAGCCATGTAAGCAATTCTAGCAAGTCTTAGCTAGGGTGGAAAATCAAGCTGACAGCTGAACATTTTTGGAACTCACAAATGCTTTTAGCCTATCTACCGAGTTCTACCGAATCTCCTAGGTAACAAGGACTGTTTTCATTAAGTGGGGAAATAGTGAGCAAGGTGAATGACAGTCCTTGCACTGATATTTCCATATCCTGCAAGAGGTAATGTGTTTGTGGTGGAGTTGAAGGTAAACTACCTCTGTGAGTCAACACACCTCCCAGGTCACGGAAATGGGAGGAAAGGAGAACACCACAGCATACTGCAAGGAAAATTAGAGGCCTGAATAAATTATTCCATGTTTATGAAGTGCTGCAGGCACCTTGAGTAATAGCAGAGTGTCAGGACCTGGTGTTATTAGTCCCAAGTCCAGAGATTAATGGCCCCTCTCAACCGTGAGTTATGCTGAGTTCGTCCCTGTCACGTTCCATGTGCCCTGCAGACAGCAGAGCCAGGGCTTAAGCTCTCCCTGTGGAGAACTAAGGAGGTGTGCAAATCATCAGCAACTTTTCTCTCCAGAATCCTTTGAGCTGGGATTCAACTGTTGCTAATTCCTTGGTGTTTGTTTAACACAAGCCAGGAACCAGATCAATGGCGCTACAGTCAGGTAAAAGTTGTTCTGACTGGGAGGATTCCTTTATCAAACATCATTAATTTTTCAAATAATTAGAAATTTATTCCTCCTTGAGGCCCTCCGTTACAGGTAGGAAAGGTCTCTACCTGTGGAACATGGAAGCAGGTAGAGAGATAGAGCCTCAGATAAGAGGAAAACTTCCTGTCTCTTTAGCTGCCCCTGGCACACTAGAGGGTGGGCAATAGCACGTCTCTCACCTGTAACCCAGCTTCCTAACCTCTTTAGACCTGCACTTGGATGTTTATTGCAGCACTATTTATAATTGCAAGGACATGGAAGCACCAAAATGTATGAAAACAGATGACTGTGTGAAAAAAAATGTGGTCTACATACATAATGGAATATTACTCATCAATTAAAAATGATAAATTTTATGATAACATGGATGGACTTAGAAGAATTCATATTAGCAGAAACAAATCAAAAAGAAAGAAACAGAAACCAAATGGTTTCACTACTATGTGGGACATGGGAAAGATAAACAAAAATCCATGAAGAAAAGTCAAAACAAGCCAACAACCAATTGAAATACACCTGGGGGGAGGGGATGGGACAGGGTGGGAATGGTCAGGGAGGGGGTTGAACCCCAGAGATCACAGAGATATGAAATTTATATATAAATAAATTATTAAAAAAAAGAATATCTCAAGAGATATAGGACCTATTAGTAATGACTGTTGCCCCCACAGGTAAATTCTCCTGTTATCAGGCATCCCCGCATCCTCCCTGCTGTATGTCACATACGTTTTGATACTTCCTCATTACATCATTGTAGTATTTTCTTGCTAGGGTATATAAGAGGCTTCACAATTTCATTAAAGTGAAACATAAACATGCTTCCCAAAAATACTCATTCTGTGGGCTAGCCTCACAGATCGCTATCAGTCTCTTCCATCTCATTTTCTTCATTCCACATGCAACTCCTACATCCACCCTTATAACCACAGACCTTGCTCCTTACTGTCACCTGCCCTCCTTAATTCTCTATCCCCACAGACCAGTTACTTCTCAGAAGCAAAGTCCTTCCTTTCCAGAAAGGCCACTTTCTGAACAAAGAATGTAAAACGAATCAGCTTCGTACAATCACATGAAGTGACCCTTTTGCCAGCCGCTGTTTTGTTGGGCAAGCCACCCTTCATCGAATTCAACTTTGAGAAAATATCACTTTCAGTTCAAATGCAGATGCGATGTGTTTGTCTTCATTTAGTGACCGAAAATAAGAATGCTGGGGGTAGAGGACAATCTTGATATCTACTCCATGGCCCTAGTTTAAGAGGAAAGTAAAATCTAAAAAAAAGGAGTGACAAGCCTGGGGTTTGATTTCAGAACCCTTGACCTTCCTCTCTCTTATCCCAAGTTCATGCTCTTTACGTGTATCCAGTGCCATGAGCTTCATGGCATCACATATAAGTAACTTTCCCCTCCACACAGCTTTCACCATGCTACCCTCTGTCCCTACAATTTTGTCTCAATACATTACATCATTCTTCCAGACTTGCTGGACTCCAAAATTTGCCATCATCATTTCATTTTCCATTTCTCATATACCCATACCTAATTCAGTCTTATAAATGGCAGCGCTAGTTTCATTTCCAAAGCAGAATCTCTAATTCAACTCTTTTCCATAATCTCCACTACTAGTGGAGTTGGAATGACAGTCAAGTCCAAACTATTTTATTTCAACTGCTCCGTACTAGTTTTTCTCCTTCCATTCTTTCCCTTTTCAGTAGATCTACTGCTTATAATCACACATTTTATCTTGCATCCCTACTTAGAACCATGAACACTTAAAAAGAAATCCAAACTCCTTATCTCTTCACCGTACCTTTGGGGACTTCCTCAATCTGACTCTGCCAACCCTTCCGGACTCCCCTCTTCACTGCTTCCTTTAAACCTCAGTCCAGACACACTGGCCACCTTTGTGTCTTGAACAGAGCATTCTCATCCTTGTTATATCTTTGCGCAATAGTTTCTTGTATTTATATTGCTGTCCCCACAATTCTTCAGATGGTTATACTTTATCACCCCCTAGTCTTTATTTTATTACTTCTTTTTTTAATTGATTGCACACATACATACTGTATATATTTATATCATTGTATACTCCAAGGTTCTCCCACCACCTTGTCACCCATAAACTGCCAACATAATCTCTTGTGTTCATCATTTCCCTGATTTTACTTTCCCTCCTCCCTCCCTTTCTTTATGTTTTAGTTCTGCTATCAGTTTGTTGGTTTCCACTTTTCCTTGTCCTTTGTTTCCTTGCTTGCCCTATATCCCACATATAAGTGAAACCATCCAGTATTTTTCTTTTTCTTTTTAGTTTACTTGTGCCAGCATGATTTCTTTCCATCCATGTTGCTATAAACGACTTGTTGGTTTCTTTGATTGATGAGTAATATTCCATTGTGTAAATATACCACAGCTTTCCGAGCTATTCATCTGCTTGGATGGCATTTGGGTTGCTTCCTTATCTATTGTAAATAGTGCTACAATAAACATTCAAGTATAAGTGTCCTTTTGAATTAGAGTTCTGGTGTCCTTTGGGTAGATTCCCAGAAGTGGGATTGCTGGATCAAATGGTAGTTCCATTTTCAGTAGTTTGATGGTCCCCCATACAGCTTTTCACTGTGGCTGGACTAGTCTGCATTCCCACCAGCAATATAAGAATGTTCCTTTTTCTCCATGCAAGCAATTATTATTACCCATTTTTAGTTTTGGGTTGTTTTTTTTTTTTTTTATGGGCCATCCTTTCTGATATGAGTGGTATCTCATTGTGGTTTTGATTTGCATTTCCCTGATTATAAGTGATGCTGAGCATTTTTCATATGCCTACTGGCCATTTTTGTTTCCTCTTTGGAGGTGTGTATTTTTAGTTCCTTTCCCCATTTTTTGATTAGGCTTTTTGCTCTTTTTTTGTTAAGTTATGTGATTTCTTTGTGGATCTTTGATAGCAGACCTTTGTCAGTTGAGTACAAAAGTTTTTTTTTTTTTCCATTTGGTGGGTGTATCGTTGTTTGTTTGTCTGTTTTGCTGTGCAGAAACTTTTTAGTTTGATTCAATCTACCTGTCTGATCTTAGCTAAGAAAGGCTATCACTACCTAGAGTATGATGCTGACAGTTTGTCAAATATGGCCTTTATTAATTTCAGATATATTCCTCTATCCCCATTTTTGGGATTATCATTAGTGATGTTGAATAGTATTAAATGCCTTCTCTGATTTTTATATTTCCTTTTGTCAATGTGGTACCTTACATTCATGGCATGGATGGATGTTGAACCATCCTTGTGTCTCTGCTCTAATAAACAGATTCAGAAAAACCATCAATGAAAGAGAAAATGTAAAAACAGATTTCTCAGAAATGCAATCCTAAGACATTATTTTGAACATCTATATGCCAATAAGTTGAAGCAATGGACAAATTCTTAGAAGTATAAGCCTTATGAGACTGAACAACAAAGAAATATAAATTAGAATAGGAATAGAAAGCCTAAACAGACTAATCACTAGGAAGAAAACTGAAATAGTTATCAAATGTCTGCCAAAAAGAAAAGCCCAGAACCAGCTGGCGTCACTAGTAAGTCCTATCAAACCTTTAAAGATGATGTCATACCAATCCTTTTCAAACTCTTCCCAGAAATTAAGAAATAAGGAGCACTTCATACACATTTTATGAGGCCAACATTACTCTGGTAGCAAAAGCAGATGAGGACATTCCTGAAAAAGATGACTACAGACTAATATGCCTAATGAAATGTAGATTAAAAATACTCAACAAAATCTTAGCAAACCAGCATTTGTGATATAGTGGTGAGCAGAGTTGCCTTCCAAAATCTGAGCAAACCAAATTCAACATTCTATTAAAAGTATCACACATCATGATCAAGTGGGATTTACCACATGGCTTTGATTTTTCCTTGTCCCTATCAGTCTTTCTCATGATATTTTACTTCCTGCTGTTAACCAGACAACTTTCCAAAGTTTTTAGGTGATAGCCCCAAAGCAAAATACAAGTTACCAATTCATCTTTTAGAGCTGTGTCCAACATTGTAAATCCTGAAAGCTCTTATAAATTGGCAGCCGTTGGGTCAGTAATTCTGGTCCAAGCGGCAGTGTGGATGCTTGTTGTTTAGCAAGGTCTGTGGATGTAGCTGCTTCCATGGAAAGGAGAAATGAAAAGGCAGATAGCATCATCTCTCTAGGAAAATGTTTAAACCAGGAGAGTACAACTAGAGAGAAGAGATATACTTGGACATTTCCATTAAAATATTAGCACATATTTATTTAAGTCAATGGTAAGCTGGTAAGCTTGGTGCCCTTGAAGATTTCAGAGCAGAAAAATGACTTGATCAGAGTTTTGATTGGTAAAATTAATTTTTCATAAATGTGGTAGGTAGAAATGGAATAGATTATAAAAAAGACTGATATGAGAAGAAAAATTAGAAGCAAACTGCAATACATCAAATCTCTAAGTCATGAGAAGCTGAGTTAGCACATGAGCAGTGCCAAGGGAATTTAGTACAGCTAGAGAGATACAGTCAGGAAGTGGAATATGACTCAATTTCATAATATTAGAGTGCTTACTGTATACAAGGTCATTTATTGTGGCCCTACTCTGTGCCAAGCACCAGGCTGTGTGATTCTTAGGTAGTATCACATTCTAATTTTAACAAAACCAACAATGACATATATTTAATTTTGTCTAGCAGAGCACCAGAGGGCTGGAGAATTAAGAAGGTTTTATTCAGCCCGGCGGCATGTCCCATCTTAAGCAAATGTCTTCCCTCTTTCTGGGATTCAATTTCTTCTGTAAAAGAAAGATCACTAAGTCCATGCCCTTGACTACATCTTAAGGGCTGACACTACAAACAGCCTTTCCATGAAAAAGAAAAAGCTGGAGTTATCCATTCTGTTACCCTGACAGATAGATTCATCAGGGACAACACAGAAATAGAGTCTCAGAAGCAATTGACTAAGCAGAATTCTGTCATGAAAGGAGGTTTAATCTCCATGTTTCTGCTTCATTATCATTGTGATGGTGTGAAATTGGGTAACAAAACAGGGTACTTAGTTAAACTTACAAACAGGAGGTGCTGGCCCTTTAAACCCAGCTGCTCATCAGGTTCATCCCAATCTGCACAAGCAGAAGCAAGACCACATTATCTTTAAAAGAGGTAAAAACAGATTTTCTCATTAAAAAGACAAAATAGACAAGACTCACGAAGAGTAAAAGGGGTCCCTTGTATGCTTCATCATGAAGAGTACATGAAGAATACTCACGAAGAGTACAAGGGACCCCTTTGATTAACTGACCACACAGTTCAGTCTCTAGTCCAAAAAGCTACTCATGGTTCCTTTAGCCATATGTGTCCACAAAATGGCAGCTGTCCCACCTTCAAGCCAAATGAAGACACCAAGATGGCGCCATCGATCCTCCTCCAAAGACACAACTATTCACTTTAAGCCTAGTAAAGAAACCAAGATGGCGTCATACATCCTCCTCTAAAAGGCACAACTTCAACATTTGTATAGCCCCAACCACCAAGACTCACTTGTAATGGCAGCAGCAACCACTTCAGATGTCTCATGAAAGCAGCACCTCTCCAAATTTTTTTCAGGTCTCCAGACAATTCCCAAGCTTCACAGTTTCAAAGTTAAAGCAAGTTTTCAGGTACTGAGTCCCCAGTCAGCTTACATAGGTCACAAGTTTATCCAACATGCTTTCCTGGGTTCCTTATCAGCCTGGGCTGGGGACGGAAGCCCATAGCATGGCTCCTTCCCAGCCCTGCTGCCACACATGGCAGTGGAAGCTCTGAGGCCTCCAGACTCTTGGTTACTCTACCACTGTCTCCCTTCTCCAGCTTTCTTTCCATTCCACTCTCCAGTTGCACTCCTTCTTAAATCCCCTCTCTCTCTTCCTCTCACCAGAAACCTTGGTTTCCCTTTACCAAGTCTCCACCCACCAAGCAAAATGGCTGCCATCCAAATGCAGCATTACCAAGCTGGGGGCACAGTCCTCCAATTTTACCACATCAGGCCTATCAGGTGTGAACATTCAGGGCCTGGGTAACCACCTCCTAGAAGTATGTTTGTGTCATGATAGAATATAAGATAGGCCTAATGTTAAGTGTCAAATAATCTCAGCATTTGAATCATAAGTCTGGACAAGTGGAGGGAGGTTCTCTCTGTCTTCTGAACACCTCCTGCCCTAGAGCTATGTGTCTCGAGCTGAGAGAGCAGCTGACAGAAGGAAGCATGCTCCAGGATAGGCTGGACTCAGCCAAATATAACTCTCAGCAGTGGCAGGTGGCAAAATGTCCACTAAGTTCATGAGGATATCATCAAACCCAGAATCCAGGCTTTAACTATTCATGTGACTTCAGTATGAAAGAACTGGCTTTTACATACTAACTGAAAATCATCTCAGCTCCGGCTTGTTATTTTTAAACAATAGTGATTTTTAAAGAGCCAAGTTCTGCTCCCCACAAGGGAGAGCACCACAGGGGTACAGGACTCTTCCTCATATGGAAGCGGAGAAGCATTCACATTTCACCTAGGCCGCCCCTGGCCTCCTAGTTCAAGGTCTTCTTTGGGATGGAATCAACTCCAGCTCAAGATCAAACTCCCTCCATGATGCAAGATGCAAAAGTCCCATCAGACAAACCAATAGGCAGAGTTCCTGGAAAACAATGATCCTTTGCTTATTCCATTCTAGACTGGAACCAGACAGAACAGGGAGGTGACCTATCCCCCAGATCACCAAACACACATGTTGGGTTGCTATGAGCTGCCTTCCTACCCTTCACACACAACAAGGGGGAGGGAAATGGGGGAGGGGAGAGGGGGTGCAACAAATCAACTGGTTGCCCCAATTCTGGAATTTTCTCTCCCTACAGAGCAGAACCCATCTAAGTGAGCACTCGATGTTGGTTCCATTCTAATCAAGGTTTGAGAAGGTGACATGGAGAGCAGTTTTCTCAAAGGAAGAAAAGAAGAGAGGGAGGAAGGGAGGAAGGGAGGAAGGGAGGAAGGAAGCAAGGAAGGAAGGAAGGAAGGAAGGAAGGAAGGAAGGAAGGAAGGAAGGAAGGAAGGAAGGAAGGAAGGAAGGAAGGAAGGAAAAAATTGGCAGAATGCCCACAGGCATGCATGTTTAGAAGAATCTAATCATATAAATCTGTCCGCTAGGCAGCAAAAAAAATACCTTGTTCAATGCTGTGTAATCAGAGAGTCCTTCACTTGGGGTCTATAGGATAGTGCTCCCTGGAGCTTTGCATTCCTGGGACCACCCTCAACTCTGAGCTCCTGGAACCTCAGAAGCACCTCAGAAGCACCTCAGAAGCACAGAAGCAGCTCCAGTAATTCCCACACAGGTAGGGCAGCTTTCAACTCAGGAGACATTTTAAGCTGTGGATTATTTTGCAGGAAATTCTTAATGCTCACAGGAGAACCCAGCGTTGCCACAGAATCCTATCCTGGACTGTAACTTGGGGTTGTTAGATGTCATCGAGACCATCCCCTCATTTTGCAAATGAGCCAACTGCAGGTCAGAAACATCAGTGTAGTGTATCTGGCCTAAGGTCACCTATCCTACACTACAACAATGAAGTAGACTCTCTGCTTCCCAAAGAGGACCCCAAGAGTCCACGTTGCTATGTTTAGGGTGCAGCCTACCTGGAACCTCAACAAAGGCCTAGTACAGGATCAGCATGAACATCTATGGAGCATCTAGGAAATGCTGAGCCTTGAGAACAGAGTCCCTCAGGGACCTGAGTGCCATATCAACTACACATAACCTCTAGCCCTGGAGAGCAGGGCTCTGCTTGAAGCATTTCCAGGCACAAGGCATAAGGCTCTTCCACATGACCTGAACAGTTAGGATCTATTTGATACAGGATAGTATAGACACCAAGATATCCTGGTGGGCAGAGTCTGAAAGAACTGCAAGAGAAAATGGGAAGCAGGAAGAGAGGGTGTATAAAAAGGAGAGAAAAGAGGAGCAGAAAGAGATGAGAATGGTGAACTGAGACAATAGGCCCATGTGGCCTGGCTAGGGGAAGCCCCCTGGAAGAGTGACCTGGAGGTGGTAAGGAGCCACATGGTGGGAGAGTGCCGGCAGAGATGTAGCCAGTGTGGAGTCAGAGGCCAGAACAGTAGGCCAGAAGTGACCAGGGGCTGCTGAGGGCAGGCCTGGTGGATTTGGCCAGATGCCACCAAAGGCGGGCCTGATAAAGGAGCACATGGAGCTGCAGCAAGGTAGTATATTTGGAAAGCTAGGTTTGTATCTGCATCTGTTGGAAAAGTTTGAAGAAGCTTGGAGAAAATGGAGCAGCTTGGAAGCAAAGAGAAGATTCCGGAGAAGGACTAGACTTTGCAGGGTGTCTCAGGTTTGGAGGGGTACCATCTTGGACATGTGTTTGGGACTTTTGGATGAAAAGGTACATGGAGTGAAATAACTGGCCGCTTGTGGCATTAAGAACTTTTCATTTTCCCTGTTTAATATCATTGTAAATAAAACCCTGTTGTTACACTGCATTTGTCCGGCATCTGCTACACGCTGGTGGTACAAAGTTGAGGAAACATGACTGGCAGAAGCCACATTTTTTGGTTTTTAGAAGCCACAATCTAAATGTGGCATGTTGGTTGGAGGCTTCTGCCCCTTTTTTGACCTGATTTCATTTTAAACAAATCCTTATTGAGACAATTTTCCAAATGTGTGATGTCCCTGTTGGAGTTGACTGATTTCTTTGAAGCGGCTTTAGTATCTTGGCTAAACATTTATTCCTTCATATATTTAAAAGCCATATTATTTACACAATAAATTTGGACCAATCTGGACTACTGGGTAATTATGACCCATTTAAAATCAGGCTACGCAAAGGAAGAAAACGGATGGCCACTTCCAGAGAGAAGAGTAAACTTGCAAGCGACTCTAATTCAAATTTGATTTTTAACACATTCTCCTCTGTCTAATGGAATTTTTATGCATTTGAATGTGTATGGGGAGGGTGAGATAGAAGGAGAGAACAGCCCTTTTACCCAAAACTGAGGCAATGAAACTGCTTTATGGACAAGCTTGCTGCTAAATTTCTATTGAAATCAAAGCCACCTTTGAGCTAGTGCTACAAGAGCCACCAGAAAGCACCTGCAGCCACGTCTGTTTCTCATTTTGTGTTCATGCAACTCAGAGACCCTGTAGATTAAGTGTAACCTGCACCTGAGCTGAAACTGCATCTATCATGAGGCAGAAAGTTAGAAGGGGGAAGTGGGAGCTCAGAAAGTGCCATTCAGACATGTAGCTCCAGTTCCCCCTGAGTGTAACCTGAACGAAGGAGTCGAGTTATGGGGGGCCTCTGTCTCCAGCTCCCCTGTAAGTAAGAATACAGCAGAGCCATGTCTCTGTTTTATAGGCTTCCCAGTCCCCAGCCGTATCAGTTCCCATCTAAGCTAACCCAGGTGAAGGTCATGGCCATGATCGGGAACAAGAAGTGCTGTAAAATGTAGGTGTTAAAGGTTCATAACCTGCTAGTGAATTTACAGCCATGACCTGACACAGAAAAGAACATTGATCAAGACGCATAAGCCAATAACCCCAGGTAGGCAGCTGTAGGTCACTTCCTACAGATACTATCTGCGCCCTATATCCCTGTGTAAGGGACTCCACTGGTCTGGAGAAATTGCTGCAGGGTAAAATTAGTAGTCGCTCTTCTATGGGTAGCCCAAGCCAAATTCTTTCCAGTTTTAACCCAAAAAGGCATCTTTTAAATATTAAACCTGCCTTGATCTTACTTATTTGTGGAATCAAAAGAGGGGAACTCTCAGAAACTGAGCAGAATATAGGTTGCCACAACCTGGGTGCAGGCTGTGTGAGAGAAATTGGGAAGTACTGCTCAAATAATTAAAATTTCCAGGTGGGAGACAAACAACTTCTGGGGCTTTAATGAAGATGACAGGTAATGCTGTACTGTATAATTAATGTTTTTTAAAAGAGTAGATCTTAAGTGTTCTTACCACCAAAAAAAAAAGAAATAAGGTCAATATGTAAAAAATAAATAAACAGATAAATAAACAAACAAATAAACAAATAAATGGGTCTTATCCCTTAGATGACATTCTATAATATGAGGTGCTCCTCTGCCTCTTCCTGTGTCCCACCGAGCCAACAGATATTTAGTGAGCACCTACTCTGTGCTCTCAAACAGCAATAAGGCCATAAAACAGGAAATACTTCACTTTCATGGAGTTTCCTTTCTTGTTGAGGAGGGTAAGAATTGGCTTTGAACTAGTTTCATGAAGGCATGTTCCAGTTAAAATCAAGTCTCCATGTGGCATTCCAGATTTACATGAGATAAATCGGGATGTGATAATTTGTTTCAAAAAAAGATTCAATATTTTACTAAAAAAGAAATCACAGAAGGATTCCCTTTAAATCTAAAACTCCCCTGGTCCTGCCTCCCAGATTGTTTCATTTATTCTGAATTTTTGAGAACTCCATTAATTGCTAGTGTGTTCCTGCAATGTTCTGCTACACACACCCTAATCACCACAGTAGCAGACATTGACTTCCAAGAGGAGGATTCTAATGCACAGAAAACACACACTAAGGATGCACCACTTACATAGCCTGTAAGAATAAGACAACCCACTCAGAGAAGATGGCTCAGCGGAAGCTCCACAAGTCTAGTGGAGAAAAGTCTTAGAACCTGCTAAAGGATGAACCAGCCTCTCTGCACCCTCTTTATTTAAGAACTAAGTTGAAGGCAAAGAAAGTTTGGAGTCAAGCAGAGCTTCTTTTCATTTCTCTGATTTGTTCTTATTGGCATAAATGAGAGGAAAAGAGAGACAAATACATCCAGCCAACACAACTTTAAAAATGAACCTGGTGAGTACATGTGTCCCTTTGTATAAGTATTGAGGTCTCTTTTGGGTAGATTCCCAGAAGAGTGATTGCAGGGTCATATGGTAGTTCCATTTTCATTAGTTTGAGGATCCTCCACACAGCTTTCCAGTGGCTGGAGCAATTTACATTCCCACCAGCAGTGTAAGAGTGTTCCTTTCTCTCCATTCCTTTGTTGTTGCCCATTTTTTTAATGTGATCTATATACACAATGGAATATTACTCATCAACTAAAAATGACAAATTTGACAAATTTATAACACGAATGTGCCTGTAAGAAATCATATTAGCAGAAACAAGTCAGAAAGAAAAAAAACAGGAACCAAATGGTTTCACTAATATATGGGTAATAGGAAAAACAAACAGGTGACTAGGAAGAAAAATCAAAACAACCTGACAACCAATCTAAAGTACACAACTGGGGGTGGGGGGATGAGTGGGAGCAGTCAGGGAGAGGAGGTAGTGGGTGATCCCCAGGGACTACAAAGATGTGAAAAATATGTATATATAATATTTAATATTAAAAAAATGAACCTGGTGGGGTGAAGATGTAATTTTTGTCATACTTGCAGTTGCTTAGATTTCTATTTATCTGTCACCAGAATCTCTCCTCATGAATACTAGCAATTTAGCCCATTAGTAACTAGTGAGAACAGTTACTCCACAGAGCTTTCATGTGAGAAAAGAGATCACCATCCCACACAAACATGCAGACTGAGGAGACAGAAGACAGAAGCCTTGTATGGCAGCTGCCCTCCTGTTATTTCCCCCATGTTGGGCTTTTGTTGATCAGTGACCACAAATCTCCTCAGGATCATTGAACTGCCAGGAAGTTTCCTGATCCAACTTCATCGAGGTTAGTTGACATAGTATATATATATATATATATATATATTAAACACCAGCCCTACCCTATCCCATTCAAAATGCTGTTAAAGTCCAAAGAAATACTCTAATCTCCCAACTTGAGGACTTAGAAAAAGAGCAACAAAAAAATCCAAAACCCAGCAGAAGACAAGAAATAACAAAAATAAAAGCAGAGATTAATGAAATAGAAACCAAAAAGACCATCGAGAAGATAACAAAACCAAAAGCTGGTTCTTTGAAAAAATAAATAAAATTGACAAACCCCTGGCAAAGCTTACAAAGAAAAGAAGAGCGAAAACTCAAATAAACAGGATCATAAATGAAAATGGAGATATTACAACAGACCTAGCAGAAATCCAAAAGATAATTAGAGACTACTACGAACATCTATATGCAAACAAATACAGCAACCTGGAAGAGATGGACAAATTCCTGGAACAATACAGTCATCCAAAATTGAACAAAGAAGAAATAGAAAACTTAAACAGGTCAATCACAACCAGTGAAATTGAGGCAGTCATCAAAACTCTCCCTAAAAACAAGAGCCCAGGTCCTGATGGTTTTACAAATGAGTTCTACCAAACATTCAAAGAGGAACTAACACCGGTACTATTAAAACTCTTTCCAAAAATTGAGAAAGAAGGAAAGCTACCAAATACCTTCTATGAAGCAAACATTACACTAATTCCAAAACTAAATAAAGATAGCGCAAAGAAAGAAAACTACAGACCAATCTCCCTGATGAACACAGATGCAAAAATTCTAAACCAAATCCTGGCAAACCGAATCCAACATTGCATAAAAAGGATCATCCATCATGACCAAGTGGGATTCATCCCAGGGGCACAGGGATGGTTCAACATTCGAAAATCAATCAACATAATCCACCACATCAACAAAGAGGAAAAAAAACATATGATCTTATCAATAGATGCGGAAAAAGCATTCGATAAAGTTCAGCATCCTTTCATGATGAAAGCCCTGGAAAAAATTGGTATAAAAGGAACATACCTAAACATAATAAAAGCTATATACAACAGACCCACAGCAAATATCATCCTCAATGGGGAAAAACTGAAACCATTCCAATTAAAGTCTGGAACCAGGCAAGGATGCCCACTCTCTCCACTCCTTTTCAACATAGTTCTGAAAGTCCTAGCTAGGGCAATAAGACAAGAGAAAGACATAAAAGGAATCCGAATAGGGAACGAAGAAATAAAGTTATCATTATACATGGATGATATGATACTCTATGTAGAGAACCCAGAAAAATCAACAGAAAAACTGATTGAAATAATAAACCGATTTGGTAAGGTAGCTGGATACAAAATCAACACGCAGAAAATCAACAGCATTCATATATGCAAAGAATCAATCAGAAGAAGAAGAAATTAGAAAAAACACCCCATTTACCATTGCACCAAAGAAAATCAAATACTTGGGAATTAACGTAACAAAAGACGTAAAAGACCTATACAAAGAAAACTATAAAACATTCTTAAAAGAAATAGAAGATGATTAAAAAAAATGGAAAGATATTCCCTGTACATGGATCGGAAAAATCAACATCATCAAAATGGCTATACTACCAAAGGCCATCTATAGATTCAATGCAATTTCAATAAAGATCCCAATGGCATATTTTAAAGAGATAGAACAAAAATTACTGAAATTCATATGGAACAACAAAAGACCCTGAATAGCCAAAACCCTTTTGACAAACAGAAGAGAGAATGGAGGTATTACTATTCCAGACTTCAAACTGTACTACAAAGCCATAATACTTAAAACAGCATGGTACTGGTACAAAAACAGACAGACCAATGGATCAGAATTGAATATCCAGAAATAAAGCCACACATATACAGTCAATTAATCTTTGACAAAGGGGCAAAAAACATACCCTGGAACAAGGATAGCCTCTTCAGTAAATGGTGCTGGGAAAACTGGATCAAAACTTGTAAAAAAAAAAATGGACCAGGATAACACCCTCACACCCTGTATAAAAATTAACTCAAAATGAATAAAAGACCTGGAAGTGAGACCTGCAACCATAAAATACATAGAAGAAAACCTGGGCAAAACCCTTCATGAATTTCACCTCAGAAATCCATTTGGGGAAACAACTATGGCCGGCAAAAAAATGAAGGAAAGCATAAACAGCTGGGACTATATCAAACTAAAAAGTTTCTGTTCAGCAAAAGAGACAATAAACAAAACAAAAAGAA
>PVHY01025492.1:0-18366 GCA_004024945.1 Uropsilus gracilis
AAAAAAAAAAAAAAAAAAAAAAAAAAAAAGGCGTGTTGCCAAGTGATCTCTTTTGCAAAAATAGTTTAAAGTCCCCTTGAATATGTCTATACATTTGAAGTAATGCTGCAACTCCTGGTCCCTCCCAACCGAGATTGTAGGGAGCGCCTGCCTGTCAGTCAGCACCCCGCGCTGCTCCTGTTGCTCGTGATGGTGCCGAGGAGACATTAAAATGACAGGCGAGTTTCCTTCCAGATGTTGCTGCTACAGGCTCAAGGTGCTCTTCTAACTGGGACATGAGGTTTTCTTGAAATAGATAAGAATTCTAGAAACATGACATTGTGCCTGATTCATCACTGCAACTTGCCTCTGACTCACTCTCTCCTTGAGTTTCTTCAACAGTAACTTGAATGACATCATTTACTTATTGTGTGTTTTTTTTCCCCTCCACTTGATTTATTCTCTTCCTACACTTTTTGTTTATCTTCCCAGTGATTGGCCCATCTCACCTCTGAGACTCTGAACCTTTTGGACGCTAGAAATAGGAACTGGGTTTTTCATGGCCCGCTATTCATAGGTACACGCTCCCCAGGCTGGCAGATTGGAAAACACATCAGCAGAAGGAATACTTTTGACTTTGCTGGTGTTTCACAGAGCTTATGCTACTGAATGCTCCCAGCTACCCTACAGAGGAGAAATGACTTGGTTATAAACGTTCAGGGGTAGAGGCTCCTAGGGGGGGCCATAGCTTGCCCAACCAAGGTCAGTGTGGTCAATGGCAGAAATGGTCCCTAACCTCTGTCCTTCCCTGCATCCACACCTTGGGCCATGCCATCTGCCCTGTCCTCCTCCTCTGTCTGTGGGCTCAGCAACATCTCTCGCCCTGCCCTGAGGGATAATGGCAAAGGTGATTTAAGTGAAAGCCTGGAAAGTACGTAGGCAATCAGGGCTGGTCATGGCTCTTATGCCGTCACCATGAGGACATGATGGGGTTGGCCTGATGAAGGAGGGAAGGCATGAGGAACAGAGCTGAGGTCAGCCTCCATCGCTCGGTGACCAGCCAGACCCTCGGCCTGCCTGCCAGTCAGCCTGGCCTTGCCAAACAGGGCCAGGAGCCAGCCGGTTCGAGTGTACAGCAGTGGCTACTTCTAGTCAGCCATGTGCCACTAAGGCTTGTGGTGATTAGTTTCGTGGTGAGAGATACCGAGAGACCAGGCACATCGGAGAGAGTGGGCCCTGGCCGTGGGCAGCCTGGCTTTGGGTTCCAGCTCTGCTGGCGTGTATTCCCTTGGGAGACTAAATTGCCATGTCTTCACTATGAGGTAATGATATTTTCCCCATTCCCTCATAGGGTTCAACACAGGCCAGAGAAAGTCGGGGGGACAGTGACAGTAGGGACCATCGATGGTGTCCAAACGGGTGCTCCAGAGTGCCCTGTAGGGACTTGGCAACCCCCCCCCACCCCGCTACCAGGGCACCAGGGCTGATGTCAGCTCAGAGGAAACACAGAATGGGCTGTTCTGCCCGACAATGAAGATCCAGGCAGCTTCCTTGGTCCTTCTGCCCATTATCACCAAGCAGAATGGGGCGACACATAGTAAATGCACTCATGCTGCTTCCATGGAGGGGGCTGGAAAAAGCCAAAGCCAAAGCTTCCTTGGGCTGGGTGTGGTGGCGCATGCCTGTAATTCAAGTACTGGGAGGCAAGAGGCCTGGGATCACTTGAGTTCATGGGTTTGAGACTATCCTGGGCAACATAAAAGACCTGGTCTCAAAAAAGCAGCCAGGCATGGTGGCGGGCGCCTGTAATCCCAGCAACCTGGGAGACTGAGGCTGCTTGAGTTTGTGGGATTGGGACTACCTGGGTAATATAGTGAGTCTGCCAGTGGGTGGAGGTGGCCGCCCCAGGCTGGCTCGGGGCGTTCGGAGCTCCCTTGCCAGCGGGGAGCGAGGGGCGTCGGGCCTCCTGGGTAAGTTCCCCTGTGGGGGAACGGGGGAGGGTGGGGGGAGCGAATCCCCACCCGCCAGTAAGTGGCCATAGCCACTTACAAGCCAGCCTGGGCGGCACCGTGAAGCCCCCAGCCCCCGGAAACCGGGGCGCATGGACGGGCGAGCGGTCCTCCGGTCGGCCCGCCGACCTTCCTGGCGGGCAAGCGATGGGGGGAGGAAGGGGGCCCTCCATCTCTCTTACTTCTTACTCCAGCTAAACTTCAGAGCAACCAGAATAGGTGCAACAGCAACCCCAACATAGAACGGGTGAGGGGCCAGGCAAAAGTCCAGCCCACAGACCGGAGCTGGACACAGCAGACGGACAACCAAGTGAACCAGTACAAGTAAGACCGGAAAAACAATCATAAAGACACTATGTCACCATGCGCACTTCTACACCGTCTGGGCCAAAACCCCGGACTTTAATTTGGAGATACATTCAAGGACAGTAACACACCCTCCCCTCATCAAGGGAGAGGAGAGGATGACCAAAGAGGGGATAATGGGCCCCACACCAAAACTGCAAAAGGAAGCAGAGGAGATAACCTTCAAAGGCCACTGGCAGAAGCCTGAACTCATGGCCGGGCACGGTGGCTTGTGCCTGTAAACTTCAGCCAATGAAGCGGCCGGGGCTAGGGATCGCGGTTCGAGTCCCGACTGGGGCCTGTAGCGAGACCTAATTCCAAAAAAATAGCTGGGTGTGGTGGCGCATGCCTGTAATCCCGGCTACCTGGGAAGCTGAGGCTGGGAATTGCTTGAGTCTGTGGTACCCTGGGCAATGAGAGCCTGCGGTTCCATGGGCAAAAATAGCGAGACCTAGTCAAAAAAAAAAAAAAAAACCTGAACTCAGAGAAATTTCTTGACCAACACTGGCAGGAGGCAAGACCCCCAAAGACCAACACCAGAGCCATAAGGAAAAGCTGCAAAGCAATGGAGATGGGATTGAAGAAAACGGCCTGCAGCAAGAAAACATGGACAGATCACAAACAAATATAACCTGGCCACCCAATAACCTGGCCACCCAACGCAAACTTAAGACTGAAAATCTAACAGCAAGGCTCGCCGGGACCCAACAACGCAGTCCCTCACCCAGAGAAAAGACACTACCATAGGAAAGAGACTAATGGACTCAGCACAGCTAATAAACAACAAAGAGTGGGGTGTGAGAGAATGGAGGGAGCACCGGAGGGAGGAGGGAAGGGGAAAAAATTTATAACAGAGAGGTTGTAACCCAAAGAACAAAATGTAATTGCTTATATTAAAACAAAAACCAAAAACCAAAAAAAAACAAAACAAAAACAAAAGCAAAAAAAAAAAAAAAACTTCTTGGGTCTGTGTCTTAACCCAGTGATGTCAAGTAGGAAAGAACATTGCTTCTGCCTGGGGCAGGTCTGGTGAGATGAAGGTGGGGGTGGCCGGCTGCTAGCTCTGACACTCTGCAGCTCCCCCTCCTGCTGGTGCCTGCATTTTTGATGCCAGATCATTCAGGAAATGTGATTCTTTCCCTGGGAGACTTTGCTTTGTCACTTGGCCTTCTTTTCTGGGCCTTTTCCCTTCCTTTGAAGCCATTGTCTTCTTGACATGACAAATGTACTCAGGTAAGCTTATGGTTAATTATCTCAGGGGGGAAGGAGAAATAGTCAGTCCAAAGCTGAAATTCAGAGCAATTAACTGCATATTCTAAGAAGGGATGAGAGCTCTTGCACATTTCCTAGCCACGTAGGGGATGGTGCTCTTCCCGAACAAAATGAACTTTGTTTTCTGCAAACTCCAGCTCCTCTCCTCGCACCCCCTCCGCGCCTGCCCCAGATAGCTTGTTTCTCTTTATCTTCTGAGGCTGGCAAGGGGGTGACAGCAGCTAAGTGCACCACATTCCGCCGCCTCATTGCGTGACCTTTGCTTTTCTGATCTTCAGTTTCTCACCAGTGTGTGACATTTCTATACAAGGGTTTTTTTTTTTTTTTTTTTTTTTACACATTTTTTCTTGGGAATGAAAATAATTCATACAGTCCCAGGCATGGATGGGGCTCAACTGGGAAGCACTTTCTTGGGCTTTGGAGAGTGACCAGGGTGGGGGTGATCCACCGGAAGATGGGGCGGTCTGTCCAAACTGCATCCCCTCACTCCAGGCAAAGGGCTTCTCAGCATGGTTTGGGCTTCTCCCAGCCTGGGACCTGGGCTTTGAGAGCGAACATTTCAGGGTGAGTATCCCAAGACACCCAAGTGGTGGCTGTCAGGCTTCTAATAACTTGGGTCTGGAGGTACCAGGCATCCCTTTTGCTACATTATTAGGTTTCTTTTGATGCTGAGATTTTCTGATTTCAGACTTCAATCTTCTGTTTTCTGCAACTGAATCAGATGCAAGTTTATGAAGCCGAGCAGAGAGCCAGCTGGGACGGGCCTCAGAGGGGACCGTGGCCCATGCTAAAGACTCAAACATATGAGAGCTGCATCATCCCAATTATCTAGGGAGGGAGCCAGAGTAGCTTGCCATCTAGCAGCGCCTGCTGTGTGCTTTCTGTGCCCACCCCTCGGCTCTGGAGCACTGTGCCCCTCACTCCACCCTGCCACTCTCCCCCGCAATGCAATTATGATGTTAGGCTTGTGTTAGTCATGTGAGGGTGAGAAAGAGAAAATACAGCTCCAGCTTTTTTATCTTGATGAGAAGACAAGCTATGGGGAGAGAGAAAGATCGCTAGGCACAACAGTGAGTGTTAAATGCCAGCCGGGTGTCACAGAGCTGTTGAAGTTTCCAGGGGCAGGAGAGGTGGGGGAGGGGACTCTCCCTGGAGGAGGGGACCTAATCTTTTTTTTTTTTTTTTGAGACCAGGTCTTGCTATTTTTGCCTGTGGAATCGCAGGTTCACATTGCCCAGGGTACCACAGATTCAAGCAATTCCCAGCCTCAGCTTCCCAGGTAGCTGGGATTACAAGAGCGCGCCACCATGTCCAGCTATATATTTTTGGAACTAGGTCTCTCTACATGTCCCCGGTGGAACTTGAATCACGATCCCTGGCCCTTGCCGTGGTTTTCTAGGCTGCCGCTTACAGGCATGTGCCACCATGTGCGGTGCGACCTGAATCTTGACAGCAGAATAGGAACTCGTAAGGAAGACATGCAAGGGACTTACATGAGCAAGGCATGAGGAATAGTGTCAAGGTGCAGCACCCCATCCTGGAGAGGAGGTGGGAGGTTGTAGGAGAGGGGGCAGGAGACACAGGTCATGCAGGGCCTTGGAGGAAGACAGTCAATGATGTCCCCCTTTGCCTGACCAAGAAGCTCAGGCAGGTAAAGGGATTCAGCTGAGGTCATCTAGCTTGTAAGTGACCAAGTCAGGATTAGAACCTGGGTCCATATGATTTCTCACTCACTGTAGCTAGCCACTTGCCCTCTCACTTCAGTTGTCACTGAGTTCCCCAGCACCCTCTTTTGAGTCTCCGAGGCTCCTAGCAGATGAAGGGTGTTGCTTTTCTGCACCATTTATTGTAATGACTTCAATTAAACCATCTTGTGCTGGATCAGTGAGCAGCTCGAGGGAATCGATGAACAGGGCTGGCTACCAGGGTAGCAGTCTCCTCCCCACCCCTCCAGTCCCTGGGCTGAGCGCCTGTGCCTAGGGAGGACTCAGGCGAAGGAAATGAGGGCCGGGGGGCAGGCATCAGGTCACAAAGAGACAAGGCAGCAGATGTCTATTCTCTCCCAGAAGCAGAGGGTACGTGGTCAGCTCTTCGTGCTCATCTTCCCCGGCGCTGCCCACTGCTGCCCTGGCCCTGCTGTGTCCCCCTGATAAGCCTGGATTTGCAGCTGCAGGTCCAGAATGATGAACCACCCCCAGCTGTACCCACCCACTCCCATGCAGGCGTGGTAGGCAGTGAACCCTGACCCCAAGGAAAAGAGGTGATGGGCCTCCTAACGTGCTACCTGATTTTAGCCAAGTGGCTTCCACCCTCTAGGGGAAGCAGCAGCCTGGAAACTGGGTCCCTTTACAGTCACTCTCTGTTCATCCCGTCTGGTCCTAGGCCTCCCCTTCTATGCCCTGTTCTGTGTCTCAGCAGGCTAACCCTTGTGTGATGAACCAGTGGGCACTGGGTGCCAGTAGCTCCAGGTTGGTTAGTGGTGGCACTGGAAGGCAGGAGGAGGGATTGGAGTGTTTCTTCCTCTCTGCTTTGTTGGAGGGGTCGTGGGAATCTCTGTTTGGCCACAGCGGCTATGAAGCAACTCTGACATCTGCCCTAGCTCTCACTGGGCTCCAAGAGCACTGCTCTGCCCTCTTAGGCCTGATTTCCATCTCTTCTTAGTCCCAGGGCTTTTCAACACTGCTTGATTTCCGTAACTTACCCATCCTTCTGTAAGTAGTCCCTCTGTGTTTAATCTCTTGTTTTTTTTCTCTCTCTCTGTGTTGCCACAAAACTCCAAGCAGATAGGAACCAGGTCTTTTATTTTTTTATATTGTATCATCTATTGTATTTTGTATTGTCATAGGCTCTTCCAGAATCTACAACAGTGAGCAGGAACATGCAATATATGCGGTTGATTGACAATATTAAAAAAAAAACATGTCCACGTCAGATAGTTATTGCTGTGTAACAAGTACCCCAAATCCAATGGCCTTTTTTTTTTTGAGACTAGGTCTTGCTTTGTTGCCCAGGGAACTGCAGGCTCATGTTGCTCAGGGTACTACGGACTCAAGCAATCCCCAAACTAGTCTCCCAGGTAGCTAGGATTACAGGTATGTGCCACCATGTCCAGCTATTTTTTGAGACTACATCTCACTGTGTTGCCCCGGGCGGGTCTTGAACCCGTGGACTCAAGCAATTCCTAGCCATGGCCTCGCTTCTGTAGGCTGTGATTAAAGGTACACGCTTCTGTGCCCTGCCTTCAATGGTCTTATTTATTTATTTATTTATTTTGAGACTACATCTCACTATGTTGCCTGGGGTAGTCCTGATCCCATGGACTCAAGTGATCCCCAGCCTCAGCCTCCCAGGCAGCTGGGATTACAGGTGCCCGCTACCACGCCTGGCTTTTTCAAGACCAGGTCTCGCTATGTTGCCAGGGGTAGTCTCAAACCCGCGAACTCAACAATCCCAGACCTCTTGCCTCCCAGGACTTGGATTACAGGCGCGTGCCATCACTCCTGGCCCAATGGCTTTAAACAATGATTTGTTGACCTCTTTGTATGTAGTTCTATTTCTGGTTGGGACATTTGTGATTCCCAAACTTAGGAGTTTGTGCAGGGGAAGCTGCAAGGAGGTGGCTGACTCTCAGGGCCTCACGGCTTGGCTTGTCTTGCAATCCAGGCAGTGCAGGTCAGGGGGTCCCAGTGTCTCAGCAGCTTTTCCTTCTCTTCTTGTGGTTCTCAACTCCCAGAGCTTTTGCTTAGTTCCCATCATTTGATTTTCGTCCTGATTCAACTTCACGGAGGTGTAACCTTTGTATGGAAAACCACATCTGTTGAAAGTACAATGGGGGTGAGTGCCCCCTTCCTGTCAGCTCTGTTCTGACTCTGTTCCCACAATTTTCAAATTGGTCTACAGCCTCCTTACTCATTCCTGCAGATTCACAATCCTCAAGTTGGTTGTTACTCTCCTGCTCACACATCTTGACTGGCGCACCTTTGCCTTGAAGCCAGAGCGCAGTCCTTAGAGTAACAAAGCAGGGCTCCACAAGCTGGACTGAAATGCTTCAGGCTCAGCCACCGGTGCTGCTTGGATCCTCCAGCCATAAAGAACTAGTTACCTGAGCCCTCCCCTCCTTGCTCCCCACCTGGGTTCCTAGATTGACTATCTTGCACCCTTGGGTCATTGACCCTCAGCATCCCTCTGTGCCTCATAAATTCCTCTCAGCTCCAGCATCGCTTCTCTCTCTCTCAATCTCTTTCTCTCTCCCTCTTCCCTGATGGTTCATGCCATACACAAAGCCTTCCTGCTCATGTGGGTATTTATGCTATTGCTCTAATCCTGAACCATAAATGGTGTCTCTTTTTCTTACTAAACTGTGAATGACTTGAGGTTAGCATCTGGTTTTCACCTCTAGATCCCCGGCTCCTAGCTACTATGTGGTGCATCATTCATGGTACATTTAGCCACTTAACATACTCCCCTAGTGCCTATTCTGCACTCTTATAGCCCAGGGACCAGGGGAGCATACAAGACCTGGCGTACACTCTAGTTACTCAGCTTCTGTCTCCCAGATCCTTGTTCAACTGGTTATACTCTGTGATGCTGGGGCAGGCATGCCAGAAAGGACATTTTTTCCATGTCATGAGAAACCTGGTTTCTGCCAGCAGTGGCAGTAGAGGAAGACTGGCAGGGGGACAACACGGGCACTTGCTCTTTCCTTTTTGTTACTGGATCTTGTCTGGTTGCCCCAGTATTGGCCTTTCCGACTGGTAGCGGCAGCCTGTCCCAGCCTCCAGCTCCTTTCAGTCCCTCTGAACCAGTGTCCTGTGCCCTCTCAGAGGTGAGTGGCAGCCGGACAGTGACCCCCTCCATCCTGGCTCTGCAGTCGCCTGTACTCAGATTCTCACAGTCCCACGGCTGCTTGTGGACACTGCATCTGTCTTTAGTGCTTTAAACACTTTCTCTCCTGCGCATAGGTTTTACAGTGGCTTCTTTTACTCATTGACCACGGCTGGGGTATCTAGTGCAGGTCCTGTTTTCCTCACTGGACCCTGACTGATTTCTTAGGGAAGGTCCCTGATCTTGTGGGCCTCAAATTCAAGCTGGGGAAGACAGATCACAAAACAAGAAAAAGGCCACTAGGGCAAAGTGTTCTGCCGAAAATCAAATGGAGTACTGGACAGAGCCCAGGTGACTTTAGATGGGGTCGTCCGGGAAGGTCTCTCCAAGAAGGTGACCTTTACACCGAGAAAGCAAGCTATGTTTCTGCCCAGGCAAAGAGCTGGGGGAGAATGTTCCAGGGACCAGCGAGCAGTGGGGAAGGCCATATGCAAAGGAGGAGCTTGCTGTCTTCACAGATCAGAGGGAAGGCTGGGGCCCGGCCAGGGAGGGGTGCTGTAGAGGGTGAGGTCCAGGGGCTAGGTCCTATGGGTCTCCAACTGTGGGGAAGACTCTTTGCTTTTGAAATTCTGAATGTGTTGAAAGGCCTATGAAGGCTTTTAAAATATGAGAAAGTGCTCAGATCTGAGTTACATTTCAAAAAGCTCTCCTCTGGCTCCTCAGAGGGGAATCTGCAGGGTGCAAAAGCAGAAGCTTTGTTCTCCCCAAAACAAAAATACACACCTTTTGTGGATGAGGAAGCCTAGACCCAGAGAACTTCTAACACTTGTCCTAGGTCCCTGAGGTTTGGACTTGAGGGCCAGCCAGAGCTCTTGGGTGACTGACCGTTCTTGTGAGTGAGGTGAGGTGTGAGTGACCCAGCTCCAGGTAAAGCTTGTTAGTCTGATCTGGAAAGAGGATAAAACCCTTGGTTGGCCAGACCTATACTCTTGACAAATGTTTCTGCTTCACAGCAAGTTTGAGGGTATCAACTCCTGGGTCTTTCAGGCAGCCCTCTCCTGAGCAGCCATGATGAGGTAGGGGAACCTGTGAAGAAAATAAGCTCCCCTAGGGAATCTCTGCAGCTTTGGCAGAATGAAGTAAGTCCTCAAGATTATTCTCTTTTCCTCTTCCAGCCCCTAACACACCCTTTTGACTTTCCTTCCAAATATTTCCAGACTCTGACACCTGTTTCCAGGCTGCCAGGATGTACCATTTCTATGCCACCAGAAAGGAAACCAGTCACATAGGCCATAATGTGAATGATGCCCCCTGGAGTTGTGCAGAGGTTCTGCTTCTCTCCACCCCCACAGCTGTCACCCTAGTGCAGTCAGGGTCTGGTCTCTCACCTGTGTTCCTGCAGCTGAGATTAAGTCTTCTGTAAGTGAAGACCCAGGCCAGAAGGGACCTCACAGATGATGAAGGCTACCATGGAGTCCAGGGTTCACCTGAAATAGGCAGTAGGGACATTCTGGGAAGAAAGGTCTTTCTTTTTTAAGTAGAGGTGGGAGTAATGGAAAATATTTACACTTCAGGCATTAGGTCTTTGCTTTATTCAAAGAATTCTCCCTCCTGTGAATAATATACTGGAATGGGGTAGGGTGGGGGGTAGAGGGGGGAAAGGGTGTGGGTTCTGGGAATGCTACTGAGGTGTTTCAGTTGTTAGCATTTCTTCACAGCTTGGAGAAGGGGACAGAAGACTCTGGATGAAGCTGAGAAATCATTTCACGCTCAAGAGCCTGAGGCAGGAGTTTTTTTTTTTCTTCTTCTTTTAAATTAGCATGGTATTCTGGTTGGCTGTCTTTGCCTGCCTCAGTTTATTCCTTTTACTGATTGGCTTCCCCCTGGTCACATTCCTGTTCTGGCTGGGCGGGTCCGCCACCTGCCGCAGTGCCGCATGGGATTGGCTGGGTTCTGGAAGGCCCGGCCGGCTTGCCTGGTGCCACCATTAGATTCTTCCTCATTAAACAAATGAATCACAATCCTAATTAATTTGAGCAACAGAATTTATGTAACTACTCCCAGCAGGGCGTCTGCTCTCAGTCAGTAGCCAGATTAATTCCTCTCTCTGGGAAATTCCAGCCGCGCTGGTCAATAAACCTTAATGATGACTGAAATCTCCCAACTGTCTATGCTGAGGGCAGGTAACCCCTGCTAACAGAGCAGAGCCCTGGTTGGCTTGACATGGTACCCCAGGCACCGAGAGGACAGGCACAAGAAGCTCCCAGTCTGGGCATGGAGAGTGCACAGTAGGTGTTCAGTTATGTCCAGGGACTGCCCATTCTAAGGTTGTTCTGAATTACTTCAAGCCCACAGGAGGTGTTCAATTTCTATTTATGGAATGAATAAAAGACACTGTGCTGGGATATTTATAAAATGGTCTCAAGCTCCTGAATCACAGCAGAACCCCCCTCCCCCCATCCCACCCTTGACTCCCGCTCATTCCCATGGCCATTCGCAATTTGTTCTTTTTCATTATTTCCAACTCTCTGGACTTGGCTCTTGATGTTCTCTGCCCTTGAACTGTCCCAGTCCTCTCTCCAAAACAGGCCCCACGCTGGCTGCATGGGAGGCAAGGGTAGCGAAGTGGAAAGTGTTCAGGAATTAGCTCTAATTCCGGCTCTGCCACTTACTCATTGTACTTCACCTCTCTGTTCTTAACCTTTTCCTCCTATGTAAATCACCCGAGCTTCTGAGGAAGATTAAATAAAAAAACATAGTCAAAACGAATTGCATGGTGCTGGATTCATCTGATTAGTGACAGGCGGTGTTTCAGGCAATGGGGAGGAAGCAGTGCTCAAAACAAGCTTTTGGCTTCCAAAAAACTTCATTTCTAGGAGACAATAGGCAATAGAATAAAAATGTAAGATAATTAGGAGTCAATGCTCAGAGGAAAAAATAGAAAAAAATGTGGTGGAATGTGACTAAAGGGAGCAACTCTCTGAGGTTCGTTTGAGACCCAAATGGCAGGAAGGAAAAATCTCACAAAGATCTGGGAAATGGACTTTTTTTTCTCTTCTTTTTTTTTTTTTGGAGACTAGGTTTCCCTATGTTGCCTGGGATAGTCCCGATCTTGTGGACTCAAGAGATCCCCAGCCTCAGCCTTCCACGTAGCTGGAATTATAGGCGCCCACCACCGTGCTCGGCTGCTTTTTCAAGACCAGGTCTCGCTATGTTGCCCGGGGTAGTCTTGAACCTGAGAACTCAAGCAATACTAGCCTCTTGCTTCCCAGCACTTGGATTATAGGTGTGTGCCACCATGCCAGGCTTGGGACATGGACTTTTCCAGAGGGCAAAGCAGAGTAAAGGCCCCGAGGTGTGATGTTTCACTCCGTCAAAGGGCTAAGTTTCTGCAGGACTGAATTATTTGCCAAGCTGTGCATCTCAGAATTTTCCTGAACCTAGATCTTTTTTCCCTTCAATATGGAGTCATTGTCACTCCTGCACTGGCCCTGACCATCACGGCAGGGACCAGCATCCCTAGAGCTCCCTCAGTGGTGCAGTTCTAGCTCCTTCTTCATTAGCAATAGGGAAAGATCAACTGCTTCCATAATTAGTTTGTGTGTCTGATTATATGTACAGTGTATAAAATAAAAAATGGTCTACAAAATAAAAAAAATAATGATAATCCAACCTCTTCGGGAGTTTTTTGGTGTTTTTCTTGAGAAGATTCTGAACATCTTGCACACATAACTTTGGAAGATGCTGCTTTCCTCTCATGCAAGCAGAGTCTTCAACAAACGCATTTTTAACTCTCTAAGATTTGTTTGAGGTCCAAACGACAGGAAGGAAAAATCCCACGAAGATCTGGGGGCATGGATTTCTAAACAGAGGGCAACGTAATGTAAATGGCCTGAGGTGCAAATGAGTCTCACCCTGTCATAGCACTAAGTTTGTGATAGTTGGTAATAGCTAACTACTGGACCAACTGAATGCAACTAAGTCAGGCCTTTCATTACTAGAAATAATACAATCCTCTTTCCAATTCTCCTTTTCCCAAGAGTGTCCTGTGTTCAAGGAATACATTTTCTCAGCTGTCAGAGTAGGGACATGTATACCCCAGCCTGCCTGGGACTGTGCAGTGGAGTCACGTTTGCCTTCTGAGACAAGAGGGCTGTCTTCCTTTCTCGCTTGGGCCTCCACTTCCAGCCTCTCCCTATTCTTTTGGGTCCCAGGAAGGACACAATGGGGAAGAGGAGGGTAGAGGAGGAAGAATGCAATTTAATGTTACATTTGGAGACAAACACTTGGATGTACTTCAGACACATGGATGCGATCTAATAACATTTTTATTGCATGTTATTAAATAGCTTGGCAGGAAGTTGAGGGGACAGGACCATGGCCTGGTCCCAGTTTGCCAGAGTCTAAGGTGACTGTGTTTGGCTTCTGTAGGGGCCTGCCATGGGATGGGCATTGGAGGCAGGTGTCAGTGGTTCTGATCTATGGGGGATGGGTTGGAGTGGAGGTGTGCTCATCTGTACTGGCCTGGAGAACAAACCTGGTACCAAAGGGTGTCTGAGAGCGGATCTGAGGGCCTGAGTGGGAGGCAGCATCTACTCCTGCTAGGGAGGATGGAGTGGGTCTGGCTCTTCTGGCAATGCTCAGGTTTGGGCTCCTGCTCTGGGCTACCTCCATTACCACACCTTCCTCAGCTCCTGTTTGGCGCTAGGAAAAAAAAGGACAAACAAAATCAAACCAGAGTGAAAGACATAAGGAGACAGAACAAAATGAAAAAAAAAAAAAAAAAAAGTTGGGGCAAAGGCACTTGTGTGGAGATGGTGGTTTGAGAAGGAGAATCTTTTTTTGGTAGAAACTGAAGTTGAAAGAGACATGCTGGGTGTACACAATCATATTCTACCCATGTTGCTAACAACCCATAATCCATGGGGGACAATGTCAAGTACCCGGATGCCCCCTTGGTCAGAGAAATAGCTCTGTCAACAGGACTTTACAGACCCTCCCTCTAAACTGATTTGGTGTCCTCTGGCCTGAAAAGCAATTTCTAAACTTTCAGGAAACTGATTACTTCTCAGTGGAGCAGGCAATAGAGAGCTTGCACCAGGGAAGAGCCCTTCCTGAATTCCTGGGCAAGAATGGAAACACGGAAACTGGAGTACGTGGACTAGATATTGTCAACAGGTGGGAGCAGGGGAGCCCTGGAAAGGATGATTTTGGGGAAAGACAAGGAGAGAAGAAGAGAGCTGGCTGGAGGAGATAGGGTTCTATTCCCCTTTTCCACACTTACCTTTTGTTACCCAACAATTGTTCTGCTAACTTCCAAGCTGTGGGAAAGGACGTTGCATCCATTGGGAAAACCCGACAGTCATTGTCAACTGTTGCAGGTGGTGCTTGAGATGAGGCAAACCAGGACAATGTCCTCTGTGGCAACAGATCTTCATCCAACCTGATGAAACTGAGCTCTTCAAAAAGAACTTTTATAGGAAACTACAAGAAGGACAAACAACCCACAAGTGGGGCTAGAGGGGCTTCTTCACCCTCCACAGCTTCCCTTTCACCTCCAACCTGTTTGCTGAGACAAAGGACCAAAACTTCCTTTGTCTGTAGAAGCCAGAAGGTCAAGCAACTGCCTCAATGTTGGCCCTAAGAATCTCCCCAGGCTGGAAGGCATCCCAACTCCTTCCTGTTGTACACCACCCGCCTGGCTCCTGGAAAAGCCTCTCCACCTCCCACCCCTTCCTCCCCTTATGTTTATAAGACCTCATCTATGCTTAAGATGGCTTCTCCCTTTCTTGGGGCGGTGCTTTCCAAGATATGAAAAAGAAAAGAGGTCTAAACAATTCTGGGGTATCAACCGCTTCTTAAGCATAAACAATTTAGGTCCAGGATCTGGGGGAGACTGATCCAGGAGAACCTGGGAGGAGATGATCTGCAGGAATGGCGTGGAGTGCAGCCGATGTAGACTAAACACCATCGTGCTTAAACCCAGCACCGAACTGGTTCTAAGGCCTTCCCGATGTCCCTCCAAAAGGTCCTAAGCTCTGTGTGGGACTAGGCTGACTCGACCTCTCCCGCCCTCCTCCCCACACCCACCTGCCCATGGTAGGTGCTGAGAGCAGAAGTGAAGGGGCTCCCCACCACCCCTGCAGCCGTTAACCTGGCCCCTCAACTTGTGTTGTCTATGAGAGCTCTGTTCACTGGCCCAGCATCAATGATTGACAGGTCAATAGTCCAATGAGTGATGAGTCTTGGAAGAACGAGGCAGTTACTGGTCGGCTTTCGTTGTCCCACACCAGCCCGGAGGGTAACGGTTCTCACGCTATTCATTCGGCTCTTTTTCACACACAGAATCCAAAGTCAGAGTGGGAGAGGGGAAAAGGCGGTTTCTCTCTTGAAGAAAGAGCACATTAGGGAATCTAAAAGTACAAAATGAATCTTCCAAAAGGATACGAGGCTGTTATACTGAAGAAGCCTCTAAATAGAGGGGGTTTGTTGGTGGAAAGTGAGTGGTTGGGAGGGAAGTGGATGAGATGGGCAGAGTCTAGGCAGCGCTTGAAAGGCTGGAATTCAAGGTGTTTATTGTAGCTTTCGTAGGTTGCAGGAAATCCTGAGGCTGTACCTAGATCTGGGACCTGAATGAAAAGATGGTATCCCTGCAGAGGGCTCTGAAAACCCAAGGGTCGAGTTCAGGCTCGCGGATAGTTGTGGTATTCTGGTCAGTGGAAATGGTTTCTGCAAAGGTCTCTAAGTAAGAGCTGACTTAGGTTGGTGAAAGGGGAGGCCTCGTCTATGAAATGATTTTTTTTTTTTTTAAAACCTGGGGCATGTTTGGAGCACAAAATGTGGAGAGACCCATTTTTTAAGGTTAAAACTGCAGATAATGTAGCTTCTGGAAGAATGGTTGTGGATCCTTACCGAGCTTTTAGAAGATAGAGTCAGAGACAGAGAGACGAGACAGGAAGCTAAAGAAATAAAGGAGAGAAAGAGCGTTGTAGTAATTTGGAGCTATAGTCCCTGGCAAATAGTTAACAGTAAGTGTTAGTTATTACCATTATTTTTCTACTTCTTGCGGAGGGGTGGGAGGGGGTCTGTTCAAGCTTAGTAGTTCAGATGGGAACCTAGTGAAGAGGTGAAAGGGAGGGTCAGGAAAACAGTTCATTTAGCTGTCTTCTCGGTGGTCACCTGTGATAATGAGAATGGCAGAAACCATCCAACCACAAGAGGATGAGAAGGGAGGATTGAATTAAAAATTAAGAGTGTTAGCAATGTGCTAGAGGTGGGATTCCCTAGGATGGGAAGTAGATATTTTGAAAAAAATTGTCCTCAAATCTATTTTAAATAGATGTAGAAGGGGGTTGGGGAGGGCAGAAGGGGTGTGACTAAAGTCAAGAATGGGAGGGAGTGTGGGCATCCCTGGGGGATGCGTCATTTCATGTGTAACCGCTCTCTGATCAGGGCTGGGGTAGGTTTGTAGGGAGGAGCCCACCTAGTTGTCTCTCCTATGAAAAAGGAAATGGCAGTAAAATTCAAGACTTGACTGGAAATTCCCATCAATCATTGTCACAATTTTCAACTTACTCAGGGTCCACCACTGTGGGTGAGAGGGAAGAACTCTGAGACCAGGGAAACCATTTTCTAGTTGACAGGGAGAGTGTTTGCAGAGTATATAGTACAGATCGTAAAGTTCTAAACAGAAAAAAGGAAACTTCCCACGTGGCACTCCATTTCTCTTGGCCTGGCCTATCCTACCTGTTCCAAGTCATTGCATCTGAGAACAGAATGGGCAGAGTTGAAAAGGTGATGTCGAAGGAAGAGTGAAGAATGCCTTTGAGTTCCCCACACACTCTTACTTAGGGAATCTGTTGAGTGGGGAGCCACAGGCCCATAATTGAAGTACGAAGTCAACTGAATTAGCTGCTCAAGCTGTTAAGCTCTGGTTCACAGTTCTGGGGGGGGGGTGGGAGTGGGGAAGTGAAGGGTAGATGGAGATATTGTAGGCTAGGAGAGAGACAAAGGAGATAACAGGGATAAAAAGACAGGGATGAGAAAGATTGAAAATGGAAAATGGAGCCCATTGACAATGAGTCGTGCAGAACTTGGACTGAGATTGCTGAAAGACCCCTGGAATGGGTTAAATTATAACTTTCTAAGTCTTCAAAGTCTTTTTTCACTGAACATGGTTTTATAGAACTGTCAGTATCTTTCAAGATTCCAGAAGACTCCAGAAAACTCTGCGTTTACTGACTTGAACACCCATTTTATATTTTCAGAATCTCACTCTGAAAATCTCACTCTCAGAATCTCACTCTCAGAATCTCGCTGATACTTACAGGCAATCCTGGCAATCTCATCATGGGGTTCAGATGTGGAAGGGAAACTGAGATAGGCAATGTGGTGCTTGTGAGGTCAAATCTAAGAAGTCAGTTTCTGGAAGATGCTCTTATGTTTCACCTCTGTAGATCAAGGGCTGAACAAAGGACTGGAGAGGACTGGAATGAGCTGCTTGGGAGCAGAGGTTTAGTATCCTGGGATATGGCATCACAGTGGTGGCACTGAACAGTGGTAATAATGTCACGCGAGACATGGTGGGAGCATGTGGTGACAGGCGAGTATCAGACTGATCCTGATCCTCAGTAAAGGCTTATTTCTGATGACCTTGGATGCTTTGCCCACAGTCAGGGACTGGAGATGTTGCCTATCAACAGATGGAGCTGGACCTGAGACAGGAGACTATTGAGGAAGTAGGATCTGGGCAGGAAGGACACAGCTACCGAATAGGGTGCTGAACCCCAACTCTTGCTAGTAAGAAAAGGGTGCTTTCCCCTCCCTTCAGAGGGAAACCAAACAGGCCCAGTGAAGGTCATATCTGAGTCAGATGTGAAGACACGGAAATAACCAGATAGAGGTGTGAGAAGCCAAAAAGACCCCCAAAACAAAAACTTGCCCAAACCTTAGAGAATATGGAGGGGTGGAATCCCATCAAGCAGATTCTTCAAGTCCTCTGGGTGGTCCTTTCTCTTCTTCCTCCTGACATGGTCCTAGAACGCTGTGCATGTTAAATGCCCATGCTTTCTGGGGCTTCAGGAAAGGCCTTCCTTCTTTACAGCCCTGGCTTCAGCTCCACCCTCTCAATATGTGGGAAGCACAGACTTAATGGAAACTGGATTTTCATCGCGAGAGGGTGAACACCTTTTACTGCGGTGCGATTTTCTTGTGGGAAATGTCTGAGAGGATGGGAAGGATGATTGACCAACTAGGAGCGAATTACTCCCTGATCTCACCCATCTCTGCTTCCTTCCTGAAAGCAGGAGGTAGTAACGGGACTGGTGGCCATGAGGAGGTTTAGAGGAGCTGGAAAGGGAGGTTGGGGAGGCAGTCAGCTAGGCAGAGAGGACTTATTCTGAAGGGAGAAACACAGCCTGTGGCAGGAGGGCTGTGGAGCACCGGAATCACTCCCCTCCCTCTGTCCTCAGCCTGTGACTTGCGCTGAGCTGTCCGTGAAACGTGACTTTCCATCCTCCTCAGTCTCCTAGGCTTGTCCTCTGTCCTGCATCTTAGGGTGAAATAAGGAGCTGAGAGTGAGAAAAGGGAGGCGAGAACAGGCCAGGGCTTGGGTGGATCGTGCACCTGTGCAGGGGTGGAGAGAGACACCCTGAAACAGTAGCACATCCTCTCTGTCTCACTTGCTGCTTAACATGGCCATGATCCTGCTCCTCCCAAGAGCTCTCCATCCCCTCAGTCAAGAATAAAGAGGCCCGGGCTTCAGCCAGAGTGCTTCCTGAGCGAAGTCTGCTCTGGTGGCCTTCCTTGCAAAAGAGCAGCTCCTCACCTCCCCGAGGGGTTGAGGTGATGCACTGCCTGCCCTACTCTTCAAACAATGAAACTGGTGACAAACCCCAGCAGCTGCCTTACCTCCCACCCCTGTGGGCAAAAACAGGGG